>JAKZAP010000020.1:9562621-9829090 GCA_023053575.1 Branchinecta lynchi | reverse complement strand
CCTAGGTTGTTACAGAGTGGGATTGGGGGTAGTTTGATGTGCCCATTGAACTTTAAAATTGGTATGAAGATCTGGTGTGCCAAAATTTCAGTGACGAAAACCTGTGACTTCTCAGAGCTTGTTGGTTCGTCGGTTAGAAAGAAAGTTCTCAGTGAGACTGGCGGATTCGAAATTAGTGTCAAGTTCCTTTATGTCGAAGGTGAGGAACTGAGATGGGCTCCAAAGCCATACATTAATGTGCAGAAGAGGAACTTTGATTAACGCCGTACAAACTATAGTGGTTTCAGCTAATGAGAAATTCGACTTCAGGTTAATAAGTCAGGCTAAATCTATATTTGTAGTTTATTTTCTCGCCGGAATCCGGCAAAATCCGGATATTTATGAGAAGTAAAAGGTTTTGTCTGGAGTCATTTAAAGTGTCGGGAGAGGGGCAAAGAAAACACACTTACTTTATTTCCCACCGAATTGAATTCGGACGAAATACGAAAGGTTCGGTAGTACCGATAGTGGGGTAAGCTGACATGCTGCATAGTTCTGTCTGCTGTGTTAATTACTGAGTTGATACGACTGACGTTATGGCAAAACACGGAAATGTACAGGCCTTGTCTTGTGTCTTTGTCAGTCGCAATCGATAGCAATTCTGTCCGTCCGTCGGTCGGTCGGTCCAGGTTTTTCTAGTTCGGGCACTTCTACATAACCTAGGACGATGAAAATTGGCAGGCATATCAGTGACCTCAAATGATTAAGTTGGAAACAGTCTCCCCGATCCGAGCATCTGGGGGGGGGGGGGGGGGAGTGGAGGGACAGGGAATCCGAAAAAATTAGGTATTTTTTTTTATATACGATCGGGTGATCAGATCTTAATGAAACTTCATACATAGGAAGCCCTCGGGTCGCAGACGTCCCATTTTAAATCCGGACCGGATCCGGTTACATTGGGGGGAGTTGGAGGGGATAACCGGAAATCTTGGGAAACGCTTAAAGCGGAGAGATTGGGATGAAACTTGGTTGAAACAATAAGCGCAAGTCCTAGATGCTGGATTGACATACATGGAGCGGTCCCACTCACTGTGGGTGAGTTGGGGGGGGGGGGATCCGAATTACTGTAGTGATCCAGCGAGTTCGGTACTTCCTGATGTGCTAGGACGATGAAATTTAGCAGGCATGTCAGGGGCCCGAAAAGATTGCCTTGAGAATAGCTGTTTCCCCGGTCGGACCATCTTGGGCTGGGGAGGGGGCGGCTTGGAGGAAGGGGGAATCCGGGAAAAGTGGGGTATATTTAACTTACGAGCGGGGTGATCGGACCTTTATGAAACTTGATATACAGAAAGACCTTGTGTCTCAGACACCCGATTTTAAACCTGGACCGAATCTGGTGACATTGGGGGGAGTTGGAGGGTGGGGGGGGGGAACCGGAAATCTTTTGAAACGCTAAGAGTGGAGGAATCGGGATTTAACTAGGTGGGAAGAACAGCACTGGCCCTAGATACGTAATTTAACAGAATCAGATCGTATCAGGGCTCTGTGGGGGGGGGGGGGGGAGTTAGAGGGGGTTTCCCGGAATTCTGGTGATCGCAAGTTAGGATACTTCCAGATGCGCTAAGGACGATAAACTTTGGAAGGTATATTAGTGATCCGACCAAATAGACTTAAGAACTCGACACAGTGCCCTAGGAAGACTTCTGTTCCTGGGTCAGACCATTTTTCGGGGAGTTGAGGGAGAGGGAATCCAGAAATTATTGACTTCCGTAGGTTGCGAACAAATGTTCGATTCAGGTGAAACTTTATGGGTGATAAGAACTGATGACTTAAATATGCAAAGCATGTGTCCGAACCCCATGCGGCCATGGTTGGGGGAGTTGGGAGGAAGGGTGGTCAAAAAACCTTGTGAAACCTTTATCCGCCTACATATGTCATTTGGCGCCCGAACCAGATCCGACCGAAGTAGGGGGAGGATGAAGCAGGAACCGCAAATATGAAGATATGTTCCGATTCGAGTTAAACCTGATGGAAGGGAAGAGGAAAGTTAGGGATGCGAAGTTTATGTGTCCGAGTCGTATTCGACCACTGTGGGTGGAGTTGGAGGGGGAGTCCAGGAAATGTTGTAACTCGCACTAGGGGTTAAACGAGTGGAGTGATTTGCATGAAACTTGGAAAGTAAAGATATCGTATGCCTTAGATGACATATTTTAGGACCGGACCAGATCTGAGCACGGTTGGAAGGGGTACCGGAATTTCCGGAAAAATAATCTGATTTACTTTCTCGTTTCTCGCAAAACCTACTCGTAAAAAGTGCCATATGAGCTCGTAGCTCTTGTTGAACAGAGGCAAGCATCTTCCAGCTACTAAGCCAATAATTCGGATCCGCCGGTATCCGGCAAGAATGGAATTTTTGTTCTAACATTGTTCGCTTTTCAAGTTGGTCATGTCTGTTTCGGGATGAGAAGACGATTCTGCTTTGTTTTCCTTCCGGTTAAATAGTACGACTGGAATATGATTTAACCAGTATATTCTGAAAGGAATGACAAGTAAGAATGAACCTTTCCGAAACTTATGAGGTAAATGGTGTATGTAGAGGTATGTAACACTAGATACAAATCTTTCATGATTTTTCGAGTAGCATTGTCGGGTCGTAATCGGCGGGCTAGACTGAAAATCAATAACTGGAAAGAATTTAGGAATGAATATTATTTTTCTCCTACTTTAAAGTTTTAAGTTAAGAATTCTATTAGCCTTCAAAGCTGAAAAACTATTAGCCTTTAAAGCTTATTTTTTTGCTGGAGCTAGACCGAAGATCTCCAAATCCTTAGTGTCTGTATCAATTATTGATCGACTAGAAACGGGGACGGAACGGACATGACAGGAAGAACACATACTAAGAACGTGTCCGAAAGCTCCGAAACGAACGAAAATACTGAATTAATTCAGCATTTTATGCAGCATTTCGCTTTCGGACTTAAATTTTCGCTCAATTAATGCAGCATTAATTCAGCATAAAATTCATCGACAAATTCAGCAAGAATGCTATATTTCCATGAAAAAACTGAGGAGTACGGCGAGTCTCTCAGTGTTTTCGGTGGCAAACGTAACAAATTAAAAAGGACAAATGACAATTCGGCAAAAATACCAAATTTAAGACAACTGGCGATCATGGCCAACTATGATATCAGTAGCTCATCCATTTTGTCAGCTTTATACAGCTAATTCTTTTTTCTTCTCCTTCTCCTTGACTTAAATTTTGGTATTCTAGAAGTGTCAGAGAAGAAAAAAAGGTAACAGCTTTCGGCAAAAAAAAGAAAAGAAAATGCAGCATTTACAACACCAAAAAGCTTTCGGACACGTTCTAAGTAAACAGGAACATTATATTGAAACCGGGAAAACTGGAAAAAACGAACAATAACAAAAGGAGGAAATCATTTAGAAATTCGAAAAGGGTCACAAATATGTCAACTTCCAGATGTTTTCGACCAAGGAAATAGAAAGGAGTGCCGCACAAAGGAATCGTCTAAAAAGAAGCACAGGGCGATAAATATGAGGGCAGATAGCTTGCCACTTGGTGAAAGAAGAAAGTATTTGGGAAGTGTTAGGGAGAAATCTGGTCCTTACTTTTGTCCAATGTGCGGTGAGGGAGACGAGGATCTAATTCATTTTATGTCTGGTTGTGATGAAATTGAGGATCTGAGGGAGGAAATTTTTAAGGGAGGGATTCATGGGAGGAAGTGGTTGGTAAATATTATGCGGAGTAGGGATTTTCTTAGTATAAGAAACCTGGCGAGGTTCCTCAGAGTGGCCAGTCGGCACAGGGAAAAGTGTTTGAGTGCAATGGGGTTTAGTGTAGTAGTGTGACCGTTTATTTTATATTTACATGTTGTTATTTATGTGTGTTTGTTATGGCCTTTGCTCTGAAGACAAATAAATATTATATCATATCATATCATATCATAATGTAGTAGGCAAGAGTAATAAAAAAGGCACCAAAACTAAAAGACCCCTCTCAGGCTTCAGAGTGAGGGACATAAACACTGTTCTGTCCTGCCTTCTTTTAGGCTCTCGAATTACAAACTCTCACTTAATTGTCTACTTCTACTACTTGCTAATCTCTTTTACTCGTGCCTCCTGCGCCATGCCATGCCGTACCATGCCACTTTTTAGTTGATCCCCCGCACAAACAAGCTAATGAAAAAGGAGCGATTGTGCGTCGTTCTCTCTCACTAGTGTTCTCTCAAGTGCAGCGTCCCCGATGTTATGTGTGACCTTCCCGTTTTAGTACGCGTTCCCGTTTTAAGTGGAGCGTTCCTTGGAACAATCCACTATTGCGAGCGCTGTAGCAGCTTTGGTTTTCGGTTTCCGGTTTTTACCGTATTTTGTGGAGCACATAACTGGTGAACCAGTGTAAGAATCAAGTTCAAACTTGGTACACTAGTGGGTATTGGTGTCTAGTTGTGCCTTTTAGGGGTCCGTTCCTCGACACCCACCCGATTCAGGGGCAAATAGGCCCAGTGAATAATGTTCATAACTTGACCAGTCCTGGACATAGGGACGATGAAATTCCTTGTACTTGTAGATCCTAGCGCAGGGAAATTACTTTCAAAGTTCCACCTCCCCCAAGCATCCCGTTCAAGGGCAACCGGGCCAGGTTGCCCAGGAGTAAAGCTCGTTACCCGTGATAAGAATCCACAATTATCAAGTTGAAATTTGGTAGGCTTGTCAGCATTGGGGTCTCATGTTGCGGGCCCCAAACCCCACCCCCATTTGGTTCAGGGGCAATTAGCACCAGACTGTCCATTTCTGTATGTTTTGGAGAAAGAGCGATAAAATGCCTTTGTGCTTTTGGATCATTCAGGTTGGGAATGTGTTTGTGGAGTTGAACCACTCCCCAGCCTCCCCGTTGATGGGCAAGTGGGCCTAGTTTGCCTATGCAATTTGATGGGTCCCGACCCCTTTCCCCTCCACACACCCTCCCGTTCATGGGTAACTGGGCCCAGATTTTCCATGATTTAAGTTCGTCTATGACATGCCTCAAGTTCAACTCTTGTATAATTGTGGATATGTATATCTAGATGCGGATTTTGGTGTAACAACAACAAATAAGACCACGCGGCGCACTTTAACCCTTATTGATCAGTTGGAAACTCGATGGTTTTGTCATACGATATGATGAAAATTGTAACAATGGGTGTAGTAGCCAATAAAACGATTTGGTTACATTACACTTTTTATTACCTTGCTAACGGAAAAGAGGTGTTAAATGTCGGACTGGCTAGCAAGACATTCAGTACTGAAACATAGACGGTTCTTGCAAGCTCTTGAAGATCTTCTTCGGATTTTTAGATGCGGTTTGCTTTCTTAAAATCTTTTAAAATGGGATGTTTCATATTAGGTTATTTCAAACCATTTCTGGCTATTGGGGATGTGAAATGTCTTGGTTCTCGCAAATTTTTTTTTTAAGATGTGATAAACATTTTACTTTCACATTCCATGTCAAAGCGCTTGCGCACTTGTTAAAAATCGTTCGACCTGCACCGTGCCATTCCTTGTCGATCCCCAGGAAACCTTCTCCTTTCTGAATCCCACCAAACCTTTGGTCTCTTACCGTGCTTTGAAGTATAGCAGTCTCGCCACCTTAAGTTGGAAAATGGCAGGTACGTATCTTTGTTCGCAATAGAACTTCCACGTGACAATTCATGACTCTCGGAAACACTGACGAAAACGTAACTATCTAGATCAAGCCAGCCGGTCAAATCTGCCTTACTTTGGAATTGAAAACTTACCACCAGTGTTTTCAAATGCTACCAACAAAGCTCTTCAGAGTCTTTTCAAGCGTTACAAGGTATACCCAGATGAAACTAACTTTTTTGACATGGTATCCCGCACCGGTGGCATAAACTGGGACCAGAAGCAAACAATCAGATTCTCACAGAAGACGAAAAACCGCGATCGCTTCGATCGTCCAACCATCAATCTTGTGAGAGAGTGTGCAAGTGAAATCCAGCTCTCCGCCACCACTCCTCGGTATTCGATCCTTATCCCCGACTTTAACATTCTATCGATCCGTATCAGTGACATGGGGTTCATGGAGTTCTGGACCGCGGAGGTAGCCGGTCGAGTAAGGACCAGATACAATCCTCAGCCGGATTTGTATCAACCAGTTGGTAACACAATGTCTCTCAACAGCCTACAAGGAGCTTTCTATGCCCTAATCGTTGGTCTTGTCATAAGTACCACCGTGTTTGCCCTGGAAATAGTAAACAAAATAAATCTCAACTTTCCTAAGGGACGGAAGTGATGTGTTCCATATCTATGTAATACGACCATGCGTAGTCAAACATATTCTGATACCCTTCTTGATAGAAACGAGCGGAGGAGGAGCCACCCAGAACATCATACCTCTTAGAGCAGCTGTATCGTAGTAGAACGCCGCAGTAGTATACGAATGCCGCCTCAGTCGTCCTTTACAGCGGATGGTTGTGTATCATTGTTGCGTCATGTCTAAATCGCTGCAGACCTGGGTCTTAATGCCATCCCAAGGCTTATCAAATGTGCGAGAGAATTATCATACATGCGAAGTAAGAGGGAAGTAGTTGGGTATCAGCTTAAAGCACAATGGGCACTAACTATGCTTTACTTTTCATAACATGCTTCGCACATGCACATTTCTGACTTCCACTAGATACCTTTCTCAAATAAGCCGTTTTCTTGTTATCACTTGTCATTGACTCTTCGGTGGAGACGATTTCAGAGCATGGTATTGAAAGGCGTGGAAATTCAAAAACTCTCGGCCATGCAGTGAAATCAATTTTTTTGTAGAGCTGAGTGATGAGAGTGCCATTGGCTGCTAAAATAAGCCGTCTCTATAGCTGGCAGATTGCTCTATAGTGTTATCTGATGAAGCTTTCCGTTGTGTGTAGTACCGAAGAAAAGTTTTTTCTTTCCCTGTATTTGAAGTTACAACAAATAATAACAACGAATAGATAAGAAAAAATAAAACTCTGCTTATATTTGTGGAATCTAGTAAACCGGAATATGGCAGTCAGCAAAAAACGGCGTAAAGGTATATCAGCGAAAATAAGTTGTCGAGGAATCTGCTGATTTCTGATGTAACATTATATTCTAAGAGGTGGTAATGTGGTGTCATTATTTTTTTATCCGCCCACTGAAGTTTAAACCTCACAGGAAGTACCCTAGCTCCGCTGAGTTTTATCGGGGTATCCATTGTCACTGCATGGGACCAAATATGGAGGTTCTGTCAGATTATTTGCTCTTGTTTCTAATAAGTAAGTTATTTCTCCTTTAGAATGGTTAAAGTTCGCATCCGAACCTGAGCTTGTTACTCCTAATCCAGTGTCGAGCTTTTGCTTCGTACAATCCCACCGTCTGGGCCTCTACGAGAAAAGATTTCAGTAGTCAAACGTTCTCCTGCTTCGTGCCCTAGCAAATTTCAAGCAAGAAACAGACTAAGAATGAAAATATTTCAAATAATCGTAAGGAATTAACTGTTTGCAAGTTTTTGTGTTAAACTCGTGAACACTCCACCAATTCCCAAACTAAAGAGTGAAAAGGAGAACACAAGGGTTAGAGACTCTAGAATAGTTATAGGGGTACTTAATATTATCGCTATTGTTAATAAGGGGGGGGGGGACCGTCTGTCTATTTCTAAGGTTTTCGCCCCTTTTGAGACCAGCCGGTTATTGTATTCCTAGAAAATAATAGCTGAGGTTGCCAAACAAAATTTAACAGGTGACTGTTTATCAGCCATTGCCACTCCATCTGAGTATTTGGAATATGCGAGTAGTAAAAATCAGTAATACATTATCAGTGTAAGACTTTACAAATTTGAAAAGATACATAGAAAGCACTATTTTGGTTGTATTTTTATTTTTCACATTATTTTTTTATTTTGCTGATAATTCAGTTATTTATATTCTCGATAAGTTGGCACAAATTCACCAAGGAGGAGTTTTCGTCCATTGAAGTGGACACTGGTGAGACTGTTTGTATCACTTTTATGTTTGAATGTGAAATAAAAGCCAAAAGTTCCTCAACATCTACTTCGCATGGTACATGTGTAAGGAATGGATGGGTTTAGCAAGGACGGTATAGAGTGTCTAAAGCTGAATGTACGGAAAATTCGAAAAGATTTTGCATGCGAAAGTGTGCAAAATTTCGGAGCGAATGAGGAATTACACAACCAAGTTCGAAGTTAGACTGTGTTTTCGGGTTTTCGTAGTTTTAGACTAATGAGGAATCATCTCCCAAAATAATATCGACGTTCCGGAGGTTCCAGTATGACATGGGCGGGTCCTAGTAGTTGAGGGTGTCGTAAACTTCCTACTTCGTTATGTATTCCCCATGTTTTCACAATCAGAAGGATAGACATTTTTTTAAGAAGTCTCATTGGTTAGCATTTGCAGAAGAAACTGTGTGACTATCGTAGTCTCGTCAAAGACGGGGCGTTATTAGAATAAGAATTCCGCCGAATGATCTGTGGTATCAGTGATACAAAGATAAGTTGTTCGAAATCAGCGGCGCCATTTCAGTAAACCTAAGGGGTTGGGACACATATAAACTTTGTGCCCCGATACCAGATTTATTGCAGACCCAAGCTCCAATTGTATTTTTTGGGGGCTAGATCCAGAGTATTTTTGTGTAATATACCTGAAAGTAAAGTCGTTGCTTTACAGTTTACCCTTTGATATCGGGAACTACTGAAAGAGGCAAGGTAAAGGAGTCACGAATACTAAATGAGGCATGCGTACTAAAATGAAGCACAGCATAGGAAAAAAAGGAATGCTTGCACCCAGGGGCAAGCACTGCCTATGTCTTCTTTTTGGTCTCCGGAGTTACGAAGTCCGTGCGTTCTTTTAGCAGGTCCGACGGGTGATTTTGGTGGAAAAGAAGGCAAACAACCATACCATGCGAGAGTTAGAAAATCCAGGGCCTAAAAGAAGGTTTGCTAGAGCATGTGAGAAGTGACAACCCTTTCAATTTATAATATTTGTTCGTCAATAAACTGATATTACGGCATTTCACAACTACAATTCCCAGGAACCAAAATACAGCACCAATAATGTAAGCACAACAACATAAAAGAAGGAAGAGAAAAAAAATAAAAAAAGAGTGGTCTCTAACAGCCTTCATCTAAACGATTTAAGAATGTGACATATTCATAAAAAAACTAAAGAACTATCTATATAACTATCTTAATATTGCTCACTAAACTAAGTCAAACTGGAAATTCACTCGATATTCGCTCAGCCTACTAAAACGCAGGGAATTACAGATAGGACATCTTAAAAAAAAAAAAAAAAAACATGTTTCGGTTGTCCGCCGAAATGACCGCTCAAGCATGCTAAATTTTCATAACTCCGGAGACTAACAAGACCTAAGGAGGTTTCAATGGGATCCCAAAAATCTAATATTTGACCCAGACAACTGGGTCTCGTCTTCGCCAAATCCAGTCTTCGCCAGGCTAATCATTAGAGAAAACCAAGCTCAGATATACCTCTATAACGATACTGATCGAAACTTCCTGCTTTACTTCTGCCAAATTTCTTGTTTCGGCCGAATTTCGAGCGAACTACTTGTCACGCAAGAAAAGAAAATTCAGAATCGAATTCAGCGTACAGTATCTCCTTATTAGTAAAGCACATCTAATCAATTTCAAATAAAACTTTAGCTTCTAAGCAATAACGGTTACAACCAGATTCTGGATGAATTATATGTCCGGTTAAAAAATGATTGTCATATACAGACTCAGGGTCTTTTCTTACTCCTAAATCTGTAATCTAATCAACTTTAAATAAAACTTATTACTTTTAAAAAAAACCCGGTTTTGGCCGGACTCCAGGCAAATTAGTTGTCCGGGAAGAAAATAATTTTCACATAAGTGTTCAGCATGTCTGCTTACCCCTAAATCGAACATTTAATCCACTTCAAATCAAACTTTTCCTTTTAACTAACTTTCCGGTTTTAGCCGGATTCCGGAGAAACTACTCGTCGGGCGAGAAAATCGTTTTCGCCATTGTGTTCAGCATGTCTTCTTACCCCTAAACCGAACATTTAATCAATTTCAAATGAAACTTTTACTTTTAACGAATTTTCCAGTTTTTGCCGGATTTCGGGCGAACTACTTGTCGGACAAGAAAATGGTTTGCATATTCGTGGTCAACATTTCTTCTTACCTCATAATCGACTATCACATTAGCTGTTTAAAAGTATTCTGTTTGCCCCTTAATTTGAACCCCCACCTCTAAATGTAGGGCTAGAGAGCCCATCTACGAACTTGACCTTACCCTTGACCCAAAGAGACCTCGCACCAAGTTTCATCAAAATATCTCATTCCCTTCGAGAGTTATCGTGCTAACAGACGGACGGACGGACAGACGGACAAATTTTACGATGTCATAGGTATCCCTTCACTTATGTTTTGGGATCCCCAAAATAGGCAAAATATGGGTCCTGCCCCTCTTCATCTTTTACGCGAACATACTCGATAACTAAAAGAAGGCACGCAAGAACACGGGCCCAGTTCAACAACTCCGGATCCCCTCCGGATGCCCTCCTCCCGGTGCAAGCATTCCTTCTTTTAGGATACCGCGCCTCTTTTTAACTTGCGTGCCTTCCGGCACCATCCCGTACCATGCCTCTTTTAAGTCGATCCCCGTTTAGCTAGGCCGCTAGAATATTTAAAGTGTACACATAGTCCGATAAGATTTCACATGAGAAAATATCTATGCGAAATTGGCGTCGGTACGGGGAAACATGTTTACGATGCGTCAAAATTTCGGAGCGAAGAAGAAAGTTTACAGTCGACTACGAAAATTGGACTGTGTGTCTCCGTACCTTCAGATAAAAGTTGGAGATTTCGAGTCCTTGACCGTGCCGAAGGTGTAATGATGAAGTATCTGCTAGAAATAAGAGAAACCCCCACAGAACCACGTACATGAAAAATGTAACGACTTTTCCGATGTTCTTATTAGACATGGGCGGGATGCAAGAGTCGAGGGTGTGGTAAACAGATACAAATTTCCTACTTCATTATGTATTCTCCATGTTTTCCAAATCATAAGGAGGGGTAATTTATTAATAACCCCGCCTTGATTAGCATTTGCATAAGGAACCGTGCAACAACATAGTCTCGTTGAAGTTAGTGCGTAAGAGAGCACGAATTCCGCCGATCGAGCTGTGCTATCAGCTGGCTATCAGTGATACAAAGGTAAGTTGTTCGAAATCAATGGTGCCACTGGGTTAGGCCTTAGAGGGTGGGACAAAGATTAATCCAGAGGGGTGGCAACCCCAAAATTGGGGTACGGTGTGCTCGACATCCCGGTACTTTTTACTCTGCCATACAGCTGACACTCCCTCGTTTAGGCCACGCACTTCCTCATTAGCTAGGAACAAGAACAAATAAGAGCAAGAACGATCGTCTCCCGTCCACCCACCCATCAACAATGTTCCGACAAGAATGAGCGAACGTGGAGCCAATACTCTTGATGACTAATTCTTCTTGCCGATGCAAAATCACTAGCGGAAGAGCCGGAAGTCGTATAACTGTTAGTCGGTAGTCGTATAACTTCGGTAGTCGGTAGTCGTATAACTAACGGTAGTTGTATAACTTAGCCGTGATTGGTTAACAGAGGATTGAGTTGTTGAGTTTGAGTCGTTGGTGCTAAGTTTTCTGGTTCTTCTCGAGGATCACTGGCGTGTTTTGAACTTAGTCATATACAGTATGTAGAGCCTTCTTGGTCACCCGTATACTCGTTGGTCTCCGCCGTTACACACTTGTCATTTGCGAAGAAAACAACGTAGCCACCGGCGAGCCGGATGTTCTGGCCTGTTCACAAGGGAAGGAAACAGCGTTGATTTTGTTTAACCAGACGCTGGGCGTGTGATCAGTGATGCGAAAAATAAAAGCGAACTTGGCGATGATCGTTCATAGTCTCTTTCGTTATACCATGACCATCAATTTGGACATTGAAATCCATTGTGAAATGCCTCTTAATGTATCTGGGGAGTATCATACAATGAAAGACCGGGATTTCAAGCACACCCACTGAGGACATGGCCCATTTAATTTGAACATCTGCAGTTTCAACTTTGTCAGACGAGTGTAAACTAAGAGTAATGTCATCAAGCCTTGCGAGGATTACTGAAATTACCGAAAAGGTAGAATAGCACGGAATAGTCAAAATAATACCAGTCGGCAAGTGTATATTTTGTTTTTTCTTCTTTTTTTCCTAAAAAAATAATTGTATAAAATTCGATTTAATGAGTTCGATTTCGATTAAGTAAAGAACTGAAAGACGACAGTTCACCTTGACCTTGTCTGTCCCCGACTGAAGCGCAATTTTGTCTTTTAGTTCACTACTGACAAATAAGTGAACCATCAAATAAAGTCTTTGGACTTCGCACTGAGGCCCTGCCACGTGGGTTCTAGTTTGTCTAGGACCCACATAGAAGCCCTACTTTTTTAAATTTAATTCAAAATATTTTCTGTTTGGTTTGTCAAAGTAGAAGCCTATTGTATAATGTTCCATCTGCGTAATTTTTGTTCATTTCCACACGGCCACACTTTCTGAAGGAATCTGCTTGTTTTCATCTAACATTCCCAGATGACAGCAAATATCTGGAATGAAATTTAGCTCTTCTTGTTCTGGATATTGACACCACTTAGTTGTATTGATTGTATTGACCCCAAAAAGATATAATTTATGTTACCACATACAGTTTGTCGTACTTTTAATTAAATTACCAGAGGTTTTGACACATTCGTAATATCTGCTTTATATCGAATGCCAGTTTCTTCATATTTGGATATGTTCTTAATTGCTTCTGAATTTTCTTGTAACGAAAGCTTGTCTGAATCAATGAGCCGGCCACCGCTGTTTCCGCGTCCAGTCTAGTTTGAATAGGCTTATCACTTCTGCCTCCGTTCGATTTTTCTTCCTCGGTGGTTTACTGGGTTACGCGTTCTCTGCAGAGGTGCGAGTTTTGATGTCCCGCGTCAGCTCCACCTCCGCTCGTTTCCGTCGGGAGTCGGCCCTATTTTACTCGACTCAGCATGTTTGTATAACAGAGATAGGGAGACAGCAGTTCTATCTCATTATTTGTTCTTGCTAGGACTATGAAACTTGACAGGCATATCAGGGACCCGAAAAGATTTAAGTTAAAAATATTCACTTCCCCGATCCGAGCTACGTGGGGGAGTGGAGGGAGGGGGAATCAGAATCTTGACATATTTAAAACTTCAAAATGGGTGATCAGATCTTAAAGAAACTTGCTATTTGGAAAGATTTTATGTTTCAGAGACCCACCTAAAATCCGGACCGGATCCGCTGACTTTTGGGGAGTTGGAAGTGGGAACCGGAAATCCCTGTGAATCGATTAGAGCGGTGGGATCGGGATGGAACTTCGTGGGAAGAGAAAGCACAAGTCCTACATAGATCACTGGTCACTGACATAACTGAACCTGAGTCGGGTACTATTGGGATTGGGGTCCGGAATGCTGGTGTTCCCGCGAGTTCGATATTTCATGAGGTACTAGGATGATGAAACTCGGCTGGCATATCAAAGAGTCGAACAAACTGACTTAAGAATAGTCGTTTGCATGATCCAACCATCGTGGGGGAAGTGGAGGGATGGGTAATCCGGAATCTAGTGCCATTGATAAGTTTATATTGGAATGAAGCTTGGCGAGTGGAAAGAAGTGTCCTACCAGATGCTCAATGTCAAGTCCAGACCGTATCCTATACTTGCGGGGGAGTGGGAGGGGGGCACCTCAATTTTCGTGAAATGGTTAGCGTCGAGGGATTGGGACGGACTTTGGTGGGAAGAACAAGCAAAATTCCGAGATACGTTCTTGACAGAACCAGATTATATCGGGACTCTTTGGGGGGGGGGGGGACGGAGTTCCGACGGTCGCGAGTCAAGATACTTCCAGATGTGCTGCCAGATGAACGTTGACACATGTCAGGCATATTAGTGACATGACCAAATAGACTTAGCGATCTGACACAGTGCCCTAGGAAAACTGTTCCTGGATCCGACCGTTTTCGGGGGAGTTAGGGAAGGGCAGTCTGGAAATTATTGACTTCCATAGGTTGAGAATGGCTGGTCTGGTTCTAGTGAAACTTTATGTCTGTGTGGGGGAAGGAGGCGGTAGCAGTGCAGCGTGGCACTCCTAGGGATCAAACGTGTGAAGGTAGACAAGTCATTCGCCTTATATGATCCGAGGAGATGCCGGTAATACTCAGACTCGAGTGAAACTAGATGTCATATTTCGAAGTCCGATCCTATGGGGTAGAAGACGGTATTTTGTGACGTTCTCATAAACATTCGTTCACCACATACTCTTAACAAGTGCCATATGAGCTCATAGCCTTTGTTTTCCTAGTAATCTGGTACTTGAAGATACTGGACCTGGGCAATTGTGATCATTCGGTCTGAGATCTTTCGTTCAACTGACACAACTTAATCTTTTATTTATTTTTATAGATGATGTCCCTGGACGCGTGACAGGGTGGTATTGGGAAGGGTACTGACTGTAATACCGACATTAATGTTGATAGCATGAATGGCCTGTAGTACGACTGTTTTATGTAAGGCGAGTACTCCCTACCGGAAACGTGGAACGGGGCTATTAAGGGAAGAAAATTTAAGACTCAGGCCCTTATTAACAACAAAACCGAAGTCGATCAAAATACAGAAAAAAACCTTTCCTGTCGTCGCCCCAATCGTGCAGCAAAAACAGTGGCCGCGTAAAAAATTAAACCTCAGGACTAGTTTTTTCCTTACAGTGGTATTTGAAAGTAATCTGCCCTAATAAGATATTTATAGTCGGTAGAAGTTTCAGTTATTTATTACAGGTTTTTTTCCTTCCCCGAAGTTGACCAAGAAGATTGACAGGCTGACAAGGACCCTTGCCAAGAAGGGCCGAAATATCGCTGATGAAGAATCGTAGCTGACGTATATCCGTTGTAAACATTGTTTGAAAATATGTTTGAAAGTCAGCTTGGGCTCAAAGAATATTTAGTTATAAATACCGTAAGATTCCGGATTCCCCCTCCCTCCAATCTCCTCACGATGCTCGGATCGGGGAAGTATCACAGAAAGCCTAATACCTAAGCAGAATCAGCGTTTTCGAGTCTTGCTCTGAGCGGAAGCTCAAAATAATAAATCATAAAGGGGCTGAAGTCGCATTTTTGTTTCAGAGACTGGTGACAGCATGGTCAGCATATTTTCTGTGGCATTGCTCTGCTTGCTGTCTTCCAGCTTTGGAAGAAGTGCTGAATAAAAGTGGCAGCAGCGTTTTTCTAAGATGAAGTTTAGGGATGGCTGCGTAGACATTATATCGGGCAATGATGCCTTTCTGTACCGAATGGCCACCATCGTGAAAGGGCCTAAAATTATTTCTCGCCAGTTACAAGCCCAGCGGCAGCTATTAGTGTGTGAGACGGTATTGGTGAATGCACCTGAAGTTGCAAGAGGATGCACCGTGCTGGATGAATTCCGACAGCAACAGTTATTCCGGACCTCTACTATGGTGATACTCGTCACTGCTCACAATCAGCTCAAGAGAAATCTGGCAGTGCATCATTCTTTGTTGAAGACCCGGGACACCATTGGAATCCAAATCAACCCTCGAGCTGAACTATCATTTTTCCGAAACCATTTTACCTCACTCAGGGCTGCTACCTGGGCGAAAATCCAACCTCGGGCGTTTTCAGAGTTAGTTACTTCTCGACTTGACTTGAGAGGATCATCTCTTCGGTACGTTCTGTTTGAATGGATGGACTGTGTACAGATTCAAGGAAGCTCCTACTTTGGAACAGATGCCCGCACAGTTCAGCTCTTTGCAGATAGCGTCAACATGGCCGTTGACTACTTGCAACCAACGGATACCACATGGGGCGTTTACTACCCGAACGGAACAGCAACTGGCTGGAAATCCTGGATAATACATGGCAATGCTGACATAGCAGCAACTTCTACTTGGACTACTGACTTGCCTTCCCCAGTAAGGGACATAGTTTATCCTCATCTAATCGACCAGCTCTGTCTAGTGACGTCCCCGCCTCGAGAGAAGGAAAGATGGCTAGCTTTGATCTCACCTATGGACAACAACATGTGGATAGTAACGATGTTTCTAGGTGCCTTCGGCGGTGTGTATCTCTATGCCCTGGCTATTACTTACAGAAAGTTACTTGGCAGAAATCCTCGGGCTTGGGACAACTTATCGGATGCAATGTTTTACAACTTTGCTGCTTTGCTTAAAACTCCTATGCCTGACGATCAATCAACGTGGCCTCTGAGATTGTACAACAGCAGTATTTGGCTTCTCTATTTCTTCATCACCATTGGGTATTTGACGGCTCTTCTCAGTAACCTGGCAGTGCCATCACTTCAAGAACCAATTACTACCTTAGTTACGTTTTCGGAACTTTCCTCAATTCGTTTTCGACTTCCGTTATATCATATAAAAAAAAACTTCTCCATGCATGGTCGGAGTCACCAAAAAAGGTTTTTAAGATCCCAAAACACAGTGAAGGGTATGGCTTTCAGTCTGTTAGTACGATAAATCTTGAAAGAGTTGATGTAACGTGGCGTCAGGGTCTTCTTGGGCTAACCTGGCTTTACATACTTATAGGCTAGGTTCGGAGATAGGTCCCGTATCCCCTCATATTTGGAGGTAATGTCTATGGTTTCATATTAAGGTATACAAAAAATCCAGTTAAACAGACTGTCGATTTAGGGGTAAGGAGACATGCTCTGCCAATGTCTAAAACTTTTTTGTTTCACGCCAGACAAATAGTTTTGAGGAAGTTAAAGTTTTTGTGGCTAAATATTGGCAAATTTTATTGTCAGATTAGTGATATAAAAACACACTGGATCAGCATAATTACTTTATTTGGCTGCCGGCCTGATACTCGGAACGAATCCGGTGAAAGCTGGAAACCTGTTTGGCACCGTCTTCATCGGGTTTCCGAAGTTTTGATCTATGGGTAAGAAGTATTGAAAATCGATAGTTTGGCCCGGCTCGCCGGAAGCCGGTGAAAACATGACATTTGTTAGTTGTAATAAATGATAGATAACTATGAGTTAATACATCAATTGGCCTGGCTATACTAATGGGAAGTTTGCACCCGGTCGTCAGTCTGGTGAAAAATGGAATTTTTGGAAGGAAGTAGATCCTCCGATTAAACTTGGAGTTGGAATATATATTAAGATAAAGAACTCGCCGGATTATAATATTCTACTGGTTTCAAATAGTATTCATATCCCGGTTGTTCTTCGGGCTAGAATGGAAGTTAAAGACATAAATAGTTATCTAACGAATTTGGCTGAGGGATAGGTTAGGAATAAATAACATGCTCACGGGGTTTATAAAGACATGACATCTTTTGATTCGAATACATTTTTGGGGATCCCCAGCGAAGCCTGTGGTCTTTTTTCCTTGTCTGAAATGTGTCTGAACCAAGCAGCATTTCCGGAAGTAGTTCATTACTTTGCGGGACATTGACGAAAACGTAACTATCCAGAACAAGCCAGCAAATCGACTCTGCCTTACTACGGAATTGAGAACGCACCAGCAGTATTCTCAAAAGCTACCAACAAAGCATTGCAGAATCTGTATCAACGCTATCAGGTTTATCCGGATGATGTCAACTTCTTTGACATGATTTCTCATAGCCCGGGAATTACTTGGGACCAGAAGCAAACGGTCAAGTTCGGACAGAAATCGAAATACCGCGATCGCTTTGAGCATCCAACCATCAACCTGGTCACTGAGTGTGCAAGTGAAATTCAGCTCTCCGCCACTACTCCACGGTATTCGATCCTTATCCCGGACTTTAACACTCTTTCGAATCGTATCAGTGACATGGGGCTCATGGAGTTCTGGACTGCGGAGGTAGCCCGTCGAGTAAGGACCAGGTACAATCCTCGGCCTGATTTATATGAGCCAGTAGATAATACAATGTCTCTCAACAGCTTACAAGGAGCCTTCTATGCCCTCATTATTGGTCTTGTCACAAGTGCCATTGTGTTTGCCATGGAAAGAGTGTACAGAAAATACCTCACCCGTTCTTAACTAGTGGTGCATTTGCAGTGTTGGATAATCTATAAAATTCCTTCAACTGGTCCGTTTTTTTCTCTTGATTTTGATATGAAGGTTCAGGAACTACACCTGCTTAGCAACTGATTATGGAGAACACGGAAGGACTGATTAGCTGACGTGTAGCAACACTTCTTCGAACTCGTGCATGAACCCACTATGATTCTAATGTCTAACTGTTCGTAGCATCTGCTGTTTTCGCAAGTTTTTTTCCGACCGGCAGGTAGGGCAGCCAGGGCAGGTAACGCTCAGATTTTGTTGAGGATATAGCACGTGCGGTTCGAGAGTAGCCTAGCCTAGGCTTCTTACAAAGAAATGTGTCACGGCTTTTCTAGGTTTCATAAGCAACTATCAGGGCTTAATAGAAAACCGAGCAGTAAGAGAACGTCCGTGTATGGATTTAACAATGAAATACTATTCGAAGAACGAGCGAGAATGTCTTGCCGCGATCTGGAGCAGGAGCAGGGCAAAAAAAATGACTATTGAGGGATTTGTTGCTGCCAGTTGCTGGGTGCCCGAACTCAAACACAAAGTGGAAGTACGAAGAGTGACCTGCGATTGAAAACCATAGTAGGGAGATATTGGTCTAGTGAAACTGACGTACTCGAATCGAATATATGCGGAAAATTGCTCATATATAAATGTTTTAATGAATTATATAGCCATGTTATTTTAATTTAACTAAATATTTAATAATATATAGCTTGACGGATTGTCCTAATGACGAATTGTCCGTATGACGAATTATTCCTTGCGACGAATTGTCCTTGTGACAAATTGTTCTGTGACGAATTGACCGGACACCGTCAATATTTCGCCCCTCCCTCCACTCCCCCCATAGTGGTTGAATCGGGGAAGTGACTATTTCCAAGTTAGTTTGGTAGGATCCCTAATATGCCTGCCAAGTTTCATCGTCCTAGCACATCTGGAAGTACCCTAACCCGAGATTAGTCGCCTGACAAACCGACCGACAGACCGAAAAGTGATCGGTATATGGCACTTGAACGGAGCTGCAAGTGCCATCCCGATGAAAAAATTATCTCAAAATAGTACTATGAAGTAGTACGAAAAAGTTGCATGCAGTAATAACGATGCTACTACATGCTTCTAATTCAAGGCTACCGTGTTACTGCATACTAATATATAACTGCTATTAGCAAGACTTGATGCTACTATGGCTAGACAGGATGCTACTGGATACTACTACATAAGATTGGACCAGTCTGAGGCACATTGAATGATAGTATTCTTTGCTATTACATAGTATTATATGCAACGTTTTCGTACTACTACCATACTACTACGCAGGCTACCCATTTTCCTTTAGTCCTATTTTTAGAGGCAGAGGAGGGGTTTCGAATTTACGGGAAAAACATGTATGTTTTACAAGCTAATAAGATATTCATTGAGGGGGTAAGGAGGTCCACTGAATCCATATCTGAACTTAGTTTTCTTGCTGGACAAATGGTTATCACGAATTCGGCTGAAACTGGAAATTTGGTTGAAGCTCAAAGTTGTTTATGAAATCGATTAGAGATTCGGTATCGGGGCAAGGAGACATGCTGAAACCATTTTTGAACTTTATTTTAACAGTAAAAATCTTCAAGGAATCTGACGAAGACTGAATGGCGAAGACATGACCCAATTGTTTGAATCAAATGTTGGATTTGTGGGATCCCATCTAAACCTTTGGTCTTGTTTTTACTGGAAATCGATTTTTTTTAAACAGTCGGTTTCTCAAAATAGTAGTCTTTCTTAAAATCAGCCGTTTTTTCGTCAACGCAGTCGTTTTTTCTCAATAATAGTCGTTTTTATCTGCAAAAACAGTCGGTAAAAGTGACCAGCCAGTCGGTAAATACCTTGCACCCCCCCCCCCCAACATTTTGGCTAGTAATACCTCTGTGGCTGGGTGTTGTGTTTCATTATTATTAATATATAGCTTGTTGTCCACGGGCTTAAAACTGAATAATAAAACTTAACTTTAACCCCACTCCAAAGTAGAGCACCATCTACCTTTTTAGTGGCTGCAAGCCATCTAGTGGAAACACTCAGGGAATTGACGTCACTAAGAAACCCTGCTTTTGAGGGTCTATGTGAATTCCTGTAAAAAACATATTACAGATTTGTCTCCTTCCCCGAAGTTGAACCAGAACATTTGACAGCCTGACGAGGACCCTTGCCAAGAAGGGCCGAAATATCGTTGATGAAGATCATAGCTGACGTATCCGTTGTAAACATTGTTTGAATAAAACACATCAGTCCTTGAAGGGTTTCACAACCATAGGTAAGAGAACCGAAACACATATTCGAGGAGAAAGATATGTCACTGTAGCACAAATTTATTTAGAAGTTTGAAGTAGTAAGATATGTGAAGCAGAAAATCAAAGCATATAAAACAGGTACGGAAGCAAAACTACAAGTCTTCTCGAGCGAACTGATCCTGTTCTTCCGGCTTGTGAACCCAGAATCCCAAGTCGTTCCGTTCAAATGCGGATTCTAGAGCCCTTCGTGCTTGCTGAAAAACAAAACAAAAACATAAGTACTGATGTTGGAGGCTTTAAACACACACTTTATTTCCGCACTAGCTTAATCATAAAACATATATAACGTTACTCTCTGGCATTCAACACGGTACTATTCAATCATTCCACACCAGCTTCTCTCCCTGTTCTCTCCTAGATGTGGATATTTACTGAAGCGCCCCGAGCGCTGCGGAGAGTCGCTGGTAAACCATGACAACTGACGTTCCTCCAAACACAGAAACAATAATGTTTGGCGGTGCTGACTAAATAACTCAGCTGAAATTTGTTTTCGCAATTTTTCGACCTCTTTTGGTAAGGCGCCAACATTTCATCAGACTATGCTTTTAGTACCACCAAACACCATCAGCCGGATAGTCAGATTGGACTAACGGCTGATGAAAATTTTTCTCAAAATAGTATGAAATTGTACGAAAAAGTAGCATGCAGTACCAACTGATGCTGCTTCATGCCACTATAGCAAGACTGGATGTTACTGGAGCAAGGCTGGATGCAATTGTACTGCTCAAGATTAGCCCAGTGTGAGGCACATTAGATTAAAGTATTCTGTACTAGTTCACATCAATACATTCAAATTTTTCGAACAACTACCATACAACTGCACAGGCTACATATTTTTCATCGGGGGAATACTTGCGCAGCAATACTCATCTTCTCCATGGGGCAGAGGGGGGCCATAGCTGCTGGTCTAGATGAAAGTCCGAGTCCAAGGCGATTTCCACGATCCCCAAAAGCGGCCGTGTCTCAAAAAGAGTGTTTCTTTGATAGTCAGTGTGGCACACGAGTCTTTTCCCATGGCCAAGACGGTTTTCATTGTGGCTCAAATTTGACAAATGACTCTCGAAGTGAGTTTCGATTTTGTGGCTCGAATTTGGCAGAAAATTTAGATTTAGCAGCAATTCGTGTCAAATAATAAAAGTTTGCATTTTTTTTCGCAATTATCTTATGTCAAATTTTATAACTATTGAGATGAAGCCAATTCTCCCTTTTTTACGTTTTGTCAGAATCGAGATTGGGGAATATAGTCAACCCGATGAAAAGTTTATCTCAAAATAGTACTATGAAGTAGTACGAAAAAGTAGCATACAGTACTAACGATGCTGCTACATGCTTCTACTTCAAGGCTACCGTGTTACTGCATCCTACTATATGCTACTATTAGCAAGACAGGATGCTACTATGGCAAGACAGGATGCTACTGTATACTACTAGATAAGATTGGACCAGTCTGAGGCACATTAAATGATAGTATTCTTTGCTATTACATAGTATTACATGCAACGTTTTTATCTCAAATCTATCTCAAAATAGTACTATGAAGTAGTACGAAAAAGTAGCATGCAGTACTAACAATGCTGCTACATGCTTCAACTTCAAGGCTACCGTGTTACTGCATACTAGTATATGCTACTATTAGCAAGACCGGATGCTACTATGGCAAGACAGGATGCTACTGTATACTATTATATAAGATTGGACCAGTCTGAGGCACATTAAATGATAGTATTCTTTGCTATTACATAGTATTACATGCAACGTTTTCGTACTACTACGCAGGCTACAAATTTTTCATCGGGAATTTTCGATTGTCCTGTTCTTCTTCCTGATTTGTCAACGAAGGGCGGATGTTCACCCCGTATAAATAGGTTTTAACGGGTGGCAAAATTAGTGTTTTTGTCAAAGCGAGAAGTGCAAAAACGATAATTTGTAACGGGAATCGAGAATTAAAAAGCGAGAACTGAGAATTCAGATTGCACAGGAGCTCAAACGTGGAGTGTGAAAGTAAAATGTTTATCACATCTTATGTACAGACAGCGCTAGAACAAAGACATTTCACATCCCCAATAACCAAACAAGTACTGAGATAACCTAATATGGAATCATTCCACTTTAAAAGCTTTTAATGTAAACAAACTTTCCATTACCAAGGTAATAACAAGTGCAATAAACCAAATCTTAGCAGCCTAATACCCCCTTCGTCACAACTTCATTAAGAACGGCATATTATCGATCAAATGAGAAAACCGTCCAGTATCCAACTTTTCATTAAGGATTGAAGCACGTCGGGTGGCCCTATTTACTGGTGTTGCACCATAAATCCACATCGATATCATATGTCTGCACAAGTATATAAGAGTTGAACTTTTAGACCTGTCACAGAACAATTGGTCATGCAGAGCGTGAAAGTAAAAAGCTTATCACATTTTGCATGCAAACAGCTTTAGAACCAAGACATTTCACATCCCGAATAACCAAACAACTATTGAAATATCCTAATTTGTAATCATCCACCTTTAAAAGCTTTAAATGTAGACAAACCGCAAATATAAATCCAAAGAAATGTTGAAGATCTTGCACGAACAGCTTGAGCCGGTCCAACCCTTCAAACCTCTTTTCCATTAGCAAGGCAATAAACCAAATCGTAGCGGCCAAATACGCCCTTTGTCACAATTCATTAAGACCATATGACAAAACAGTCCAGTTTCCAACTGTTCATTAAAGATTAAAGTAGAACGCGTCGTCTTATTTGTTGCTGTTGCACCCTCATCCATAGATATATCTTCCAAATATACAACAGTTGGACTTGAAACTTGTCATAGACGAACTTAACTCATAGGAAATCTGCGCCCAACTCCCCATGAACGGGAGGGGGGGGGGGGGCTTCAAAATGCGTATTTACACCTTTATTCCTTCAAGTATACCAGCTTAGAGTTTGATTCCAGTACTGGGCCAAAACACTTTTTTCATGGACAATTTGGGCCCACTTGCCAATGAACTTTGAAATACGCCGCATGGTCTTATTGGTTGCTGTTACACCTCTGCCCATACATCCATATTCACAAGTACACAAGACTTGAACTCGAGCCATGTCATAGACGAACGTAACACATGGGCAAATTGGGCCCACTTGCCCATGAACGGGGAGGGTGGTTTCTCTACATATAAATACCCAACCTATGATCCAAAAGCACAAAGGAATTTCATTGTCAAGTTTCCTACTTGTCAAGTTAAAAACCATGAAAAATGGGCAATCTGGCCCCAATCGCCCCTGAACCAAGTAGGGATGGGGTTTGGGACACGCAAAAGGAACAAGACCAAAGGTTTCGATGGGATCCCAGAAGTTAAATTTGATCCAGACAACTGGGTCTTGTCTTCGCCAGATCCAGTCACACTTTTACTATTAAAACTTAGAAACAGATTAAGGCCAAATAGCTAATCATATGAGATGGGCCCACTTGCCAATGAACTTTGAAATACGCCGCATGGTCTTATTGGTTGCTGTTACACCTCTGCCCATACATCCATATTCACAAGTATACAAGACTTGAACTCGAGCCATGTCATAGGCGAACGTAACACATGGGCAAATTGGGCCCACTTGCCCATGAACGGGGAGGGTGGTTTAACTCTACATATAAATACCCAACCTATGATCCAAAAGCACAAAGGAATTTCATTGTCAAGTTTCCTACTTGTCAAGTTAAAAACCATGAAAAATGGGCAATCTGGGCCCAATCGCCCCTGAACCAAGTAGGGATGGGGTTTGGGACACGCAAAAAGGAACAAGACCAAAGGTTTCGATGGGATCCCAGAAGTTAAATTTGATCCAGACAACTGGGTCTTGTCTTCGCCAGATCCAGTCTTCGCCAGATCCAGTCACACTTTTACTATTAAAACTTAGAAACAGATTAAGGCCAAATAGCTAATCATATGAGAAAACCAAGTTCAGATATGGATTCAGCATGTGTATTTACCCCTTTAAGTCATATCTATTTTGACGAAGCAGATCGAAACTTCCTGCCTTACTTCTGCCAATTTTCCGCGCGGTTTCGGCGGAATTCCGGAATTACTTGTCCGGCGAAAAATAAAGCTCGAAAACGAATTCAGAATGTCTCCTTACACTTCAGCTTAACTTTTACCTTTAACAAATTTTCCGGTTTCAGCCGGATTCCGAGCGATCTATACGTCCGGTGAGAAAATTATTGTCATATGCGAATTTAGCATGTCTCCTTACCCGCAAATCGAACATCTTGTCAAATTTAAATTAAACTTTTAACAAATTCTCCGGTTTTGGCCGGATTCCGGCTGAACTAATTGTCCGGCAAGAAAATACATTTCATATTCGAACTCAGCACGGCTAACTCGAACCTCTAATCAACTTCATATTAAACTTTTACTTATCACAAATTTTGCAGTTTTCGCCGGATTCCGGGTGAACTGTTTTTCCGGCGAGAAGATAAATTTCATATTCGAATTCAGCATGTCTCCTTACGTCTAAATCAACTATCTCAATAGCTTTCAAAAAATAATTTTTTGTCCCTTAATTCGAAACCCCTCCCCCACCCTCAAATACAGGGCAACAGAGCCCATCTTCGAACTTGACCTGTACTTTGACCCAAAGATCCTCCCACCAAGTTTCATCAAAATATCTCAATCCCCTCGAGAGCAAGTCGTCCGCGTAAGCTATGTAGCTGAAGGCGTGGTCTTTATAAAAGTAAGCAGGATGCAAAGAATCAAGACAAGAAGATATGGCCGATTTGAAGATGTAGGGAGATAAGACTCCCCCTTGACGAACACGTATTTATATCCCGGTTGTTCTTTAATGAATTTGGTTGAGGGATAGGTTAGGAATAAAGAACATGCTACCGGGGTTTATAAAGACATGACATCTTTTGATTCAAATACGTTTTTGGGGATCCCAGAGAAGCCTGTGGTATTTTTTCCTTGTCTGAAATGCGTTTGAACCAAGCAGCATTTCCGGAAGTAGTTCATTACTTTGCGAAACATTGACGAAAACGTAACTATCTAGAGCAAGCCAGCAAATCGACTTTGCCTTACTTCGGAATCGAAAACGCACCAGCAGTATTCTCCAAAGCTACCAACAAGGCCTTGCAGAATCTGTACAAACGCTATCAGGTTTATCAGGATGATGTCAACTTCTTTGACATGGTTTCTCGTAGCCCGGGAGTTACTTGGGACCAGAAGCAAACGGTCAAGTTCGGACAGAAATCGAAATACCGCGATCGCTTTGAGCATCCAACCATCAACCTGGTCACTGAGTGTGCAAGTGAAATTCAGCTCTCAGCCACTACTCCACGGTATTCGATCCTTATCCCGGACTTTAACACTCTTTCGAATCGTATAAGTGACATGGGGCTCATGGAGTTCTGGACCGCGGAGGTAGCCCGCCGAGTAAGGACCAGGTACAATCCTCAGCCTGATTTATACGAGCCAGTAGGTAATACAATGTCTCTCAACAGCTTACAAGGAGCCTTCAATGCCCTCATTATCGGTCTTGTCACAAGTGCCATTGTGTTTGCCATGGAAAGAGTGTACAGAAAATACCTCACCCGTTCTTAACTAGTGGCGCATTTGCAGTGTTGAATAATATATTAAATTCCTTCAACTAGTCTGTTTTTTGTCTTGATTTTGCTATAAAGGTTCAGGAAGTACAACAGCTTAGCGACTGATTTTGGAGAACACGGAAGGGCTGATTAGCTGACGTGTAGCAACACGTCTATGAACTCGTGCATGGACTAACTGTTGTAACATGTCTAACAGTAATGCAGGCCTTAAGCAGCATCACCTGTTTTCGCAAGTTTTTTTTCCCGACCGGTAGGTGGGTCGGTAGGTAGGTACGTAATTGCCAATTTTAATTCTTGAGGGTATAGCGTGTGCAGTTCGAGAGTAGCCTCGCCTAGGCCTCTTACAAAGAAATGTGTCACGGCTTTTCTAGGTTTCATAAGCTGCTATCAGGGCTTAATAGAAAACTGAGCAGTCAGAGAACGTCGGTGCATGGATTCAACAATGAAACACTATTCGACGAACGAGCGAGAATGTCTTGCCGTGATCTGGGCAGTTCAAAAATCGGGCTGTTACTTTCGAGATTCAAACTGATCACACAACCTTGCACGGCTAGATAAAGCTAAGAACCGTAATGAACGACTTGCTCTCTGCACTGTCAGAAGTTTCATACACTTTAGATCTTTAGTTAAACAAACACCAAGAAGTTTGATTTCACTAGCTAGTTGGATTTGGGATAGGGGTGGAAAAACTGAGGTTGGTTTAAAAAAAAAAAAAGTTAGGACCACCGATACAATGCGCCGCCGCTTCACCGCATATTCCGTGAATTATAATTTTTGCATAATGCGAGCTGAGTTTTTCGACATCATGACGATAAGGAATAAAGTCAGTAGATGCTTTTTTGGCTCTTCCTAGCAAAGCTTTCTGCATAACGTTTGGCCGGGTTGCTGTCACTAACGCAACACGTCAGTTCGTATAAATGTCAGTTCGCTTAAACAAAAAATCGCCCGCACGTCAGTTCTTCTTCACGTCAGTTCAGCTACACGTCAGTAGACCAGCACGTAAGTTGACCAACACGTCAGTAGACCTACACGTCAGTTCAGTCGCCACGAGTTCACCTATTTTAGAAATCCGTCATTACGTCGACACGTCAGTTCACCTAAACGTCAGTTTCTTTACATGTCAGTTCACCTACCGTCAGTTGACATAAACGTCAGTTGACAAAAACGTCAGTTCGCCTGCATAATCCGTCACTACGCCTAAAGATTCATATCAGCCTATTAGTTCAAAGTCGACTACGGCACCGAAAGTAATTAAGCAGAGGGAAGAAAACCCAGGGGATTAATAAAAAGTAGCCGACATTTGCGAATATTAATGAGGGTAAAATTAGTTCAGAATGGCGTGGAGCTTGCAATCAGACACGGCAGGTAAAGTCACAAAAGAAAGAACAGATTCAAATTCATTCCATCAGTACAAGCTGTTGTGAAGTTTTTACCGGGGCTGGTCATACGGAAACTGAAAAATATAAGGTGAAACGTATAATATAACACATTTAAGGGCTTAATAACCATACCAATGCGAAGGACCAAATTGTGCTAGTGAATCTGGATCTTTGCCGAAAGGGTACCGGAAACAGTGAGGGACCAATTACTTCTCTCTTGGCCTGTGCTTCCACTAGATCATCTTGAAACAAGAGCTACGAGCTCATAGGGCACTTGGTACGAGTAGGTGACGTGAAAAACGAAATTCTGAGCGTTTTTCCGGATTTTCCGCTACCCATCCTCAGCTTACCCGGATCCGGTCCGTGCCCGAACATTTTATGTAAGGCATATGATCTCTCTACTTTCCAAGTTTCATTCAAATAACTCCACTCGTTTAACCCCTATCCGAGCCACAACATTTCCGGGACTCCCCCCACTGTTGCCGAATACGACTTGGACACATAAACTTCGTCCATAAAGTTTAACTCGACTCGGCGCATATCTGTAAATTTCAAGTTCCAGCTTCATACTCCTCCTATCTCGATCAGCTCCGGTTTGGACGCCAAATGACAAATCTAGGCCATATAAACTTGTTACTTCATGCTCAAACTTGCATCCCATTCGGCCCATACGTTTGGTTTTTGTGCATGTCACAAGGTTTTCGACCCCTCTCACTCCCCCCCCCCCCCCCACCCCGCAACCGTGGCCGCATGGGGTTCGGACACATTATTTTCGTATCTAGGTAATCAATTCGTATCACCCATAAAGTTTCAAGTTGAATCGGACCATCTGTCCGCAACCTACGGAAGTCAATAATTTCCGGATCCCCCTCCCACAACTCCCCGAAAAATGGACGGAAATCGTCCTAGAGCATTATGTCGGGTTCTTAAGACTATTTGTTCGGGTTACTAATATGCCGGCCAAGTTTTATCGTCCTTTGCCACATCTGGAAGTATCCGAACTTGCTATCACCAAATTCCGGAAACCTCCCTCCTAACTCCCCCCAAAGAGCCCTGATATGATCTGGTTCTAACAAGAAGATATCTGATGCTTTTGCTTGTTCTTCCCACAAAATTCCATCCCGATCACTCGACGCTAAGCGTTGCAAAAAAATTCCAGTCGCCTATCCAGCCCCCCCCCCCCTCCCCCTCCCAAGTATAGTTTCATCATCCTAGTACATCGGCAAGTACCGAAATCGCTGGACCATAAAATCACCCACAGCTCCTCCCACAGTGACCGAATCCGGCCCGGTTAGTGACTACTATTTGGTTAACGGCCACTCGCCATGTCACGTGAGACAACATCACAAGGAAATTTTTAGATTTATATTTCACCGAATCCCCAAAGCTTAAACCATACCTGAATGAAGTATACTTTTGTGAGTCGAGGAAGACGAAAAGACAGAAGCTGTGACAGGTAAAAGAAACTTCCCGGCGATAGGCCTCAGCTATAAGTGTAATCCACAAGGGATGGCGGAAAGATCAGACAGAATGACAACTTTTGCGACGTCATAGGTACATAATATCATAGCAATGACTCCCTCTTCAGCTTCAACTACCTCTTGAGCTTCAACTACCTCTTCAGCGTCGACAACCTCCTCAGGATTTCTTCCCTCCGCATCGTGATTACCTACTTCGGCTATCCCAGCTTCTCCTACTCCATTTCCGACCACATCAGCGGGTCCCCATCAGCGGTTGCCGCAGTCCCTTGCGGGCATAGACTATGTGGTGGATGTGCCGATGCCCTTCAAAGACGTGGGTCTCAAGCTTGCCCACTCTGCCGGGCCACACTTGATCGGCAGAGGCCCTTTTTGTATCTATACTAATTAGTGCGTATCCTTAATTCCTCTGTTCTTTAAAGATGATTATGTTCCGTGTTTTTATTTTCCGATGTCCGTAAATTTCTAGTCATTGATTGTCCGTATAGATATATTTGAAAATTTGTATTCGTGTGCTATTTGGAAATGTGATGTACTCATACCTGGCTATTAATAATCGAAACATTTTTAATATATATTCCTGTGTTTTAGCTGCACAGCAATTGGTATGTTTCTCTTGAAGCTGTAAACTAGCTCTGTTGAAAATAAATTTATCAGAACCGAGTGTCGTTATTCGCTTCCCTGGTGTCTTCCAACTATCTTCTTTCTTTTGTAACGCAAATCAAAACTGTCAGATTTGATGAGAGACTCATGACTTAAATATTCTTTGAGGCCAAGCTGACTTTGAAACATTTATTCAAACAATGTTTACAACGGATACGTCAGCTATGATTCTTCATCAGCAATATTTCGGCCCTTCTTGGCAAGGATCCTCGTCAGGCTGTCAATCCTCTGGTTCAACTTCGGGGAAGAAAACAAACCTGTAACAGGTTTGTTTCCTTCCCCGAAGTTGAACCAGAGGATCTAGTCCACTTGGAATGCTGAGCCAGAATAAGGCGAATCGATAACTCGAGACTTATCAACAACGAATTATAGAGTACAACTTAACGCAGCACAACAAAGATTATTTTTAGAAGGAACCATCAGTATAATATAACTGACAGTATTTGAAAGCTTGTACTTCTTTCCTTGAAAGTACCAGGATAATATTTCAGGATCTCCCATCATATCATTCAGATTTTCGGGTAATTATACTCTGTACCCACAGCATTCTCTTATTCCTTCCTTTCCACTTGACATACTCTTTTGTAAAGCAATATGGTCAACTGCTGGAAGATGTAGGGTGCAATGGTAAACAAAACAAAAGTTTTCGATGGGATCCCAAAAATTCAATATCTGATCCTGACAACTGGGTCTTGTCTTAGCCAGATCCAGTCATCGCCAGACTCCTTGAACATTTTGCTATAAAATTCAGAAACAGATTAAGGCCAAATAGCTAATCATCTGAGAAAACCAAGTTCAGATATGGATTCAGCATGTGTTTTTACCCCTGTAAGTCATATCTGTTTTGACGAAAAATTCCTGCCACTTCTGCCAATTTCCCGGTTTCGGCCGAACTCCCAACTACTTGTCCAGCGAAAAAAGAAAGCTCAAAAACGAACTCAGGGTATCTTCTTTCCACAATAATGAACATTTAATCAACTTCAAATAAAATTTAACTTTTAACAAATTTTCCGACTCTAGCCGGATTTTGGTCAAACTGTATGTCAGGGTAAAAAATGATTGTCACACATGGATTCAGCACCTCTTCTTAACCCTAAATGGGATATCTAATCAACTACAAGTAAAATTTTAACTTTTAACAATTTTCCGGTTTTAGCCGGATTCCGAGCGAACTACATGTCCGGGTAGAAAATTATTTTGACATTAGTGTTAAGCATGTCTTCTTGCCCTACATCAAACATCTAATCAACTCCAAATAAAACAATTAATTTTGACAAACTGTCCGGTTTGGGCCGGAATCCGGGCGGACTACATGCCCGTCGAGAAAACGGTTTTCACCATCGTGTCCAGCATGGTATATCTAATCAACTTCAAATAAAACTTTTACTTTTAACAAACTTTCCGGTTTTGGCCGGATTCTGGGCGAACTACTTGTCCCATGACAAAATGGTTCATTGTGCTCAGCATGTCTTCTTACCCCATAATCGACTATCACATTAGCTGTTTCAACATATTGTGTTTGACACTTAATTTGAACCCCTCCCCACCCCTAAATGTAGGGCTACAAAGCCCATCTACGAACTTCACGTGTCCGACGACCCAACGAATCCTCACACCAAGTTTCATCAAAATATTTCATTCCCTTCGGGAGTTATCAAGTTTACAGACGAATGGAAGGGCGGACAGACAAATTTTGCGATGTCATAGGTATCCCTCCACTTACGTTTTGGGATCCCAACAACAATTCTCTTATCCCCTGAGTCCAGCCTCTCAAATGGAACATAAACATAAACTTCTGGGTCTGAACCAGAACAATGTGCTTGATATAAAGGTTGAAGTTTCTGAATTCCAGCAATAATTTCATCAGAAGCCTTCTTGCTGACAGTGTGGAGATATTGAAGCTTAAAGGAAAAGCTTTGCTTCTTCCCGCTCAACTGTCACATCAGGGAAATAGGAACAAACATTTTCTCCAATATCAGTATCATCAACAATATCAGTACATATATCATCAACAACAAACAAATTGGGAATTTGAGATGGTATGGGAGGCTGACGGATAGGTAAAGGTTCAGGACGGGATGCAGTGTCAGAAGATGAAGTAGGATTAAAAACCCCAAGACAAGACAATGGGGGATTCACAGTATCAGAAGGATGAACCAACTGAATGTGGACAGCAGTCTAGTACACTAGCCCCTTTTCAGACACGGTGCTCAAACGTCTAGCACCATCCCTGGTGCTAGACGTTCAAGCACTGTACCTTGGATTTCATGTATGGTGCATGGATTTCAGTATACAGTGCATACATCAAAAACACAGTTTCTGTCATAACAAATGAGCACCAGCTCGGACAGGGCTGAAATTACTACCATGAATTAGAGAAATCAAAGACAATCCTTTATATATTTTTCACAACAAAAACAAAAGGGCTCGGCTGATGACAGATGTGAAAACCTCATTTCCTTTTCTACATAGTCAAGGGTTTTGCATGCAAAGTGTCCTGTGCCTCAGCTTTTTCTACCTAGCAGCCAACCAGAATATTGGCTCTTGCGGAATAGATAGGGAAAATACATGGAAAATAGATAGGGTGCTGTTAGGTTTTTCATCTCCATCATCATTAGAGCCCTTTTGTTTTTGTTGTGAAAAATATATAAAGGATTGTCTTTGATTTCTCTAATTCATAGTAGTAATTTCAGCCCTGTTCGAGCCGGTGCTCAGTTGTGATGACAGAAACTGTGTTTTTTCTGTATGCACTGTATACTGAAATCCATGCACCATAGCCTACATGAAATCCAAGGTACAGTGCTTGAACGTCTAGCACCCAGGCATGGTGCTAGACGTTTGAGCACCGTGCCTGAAATGGGGCTAGTGTAATAGATTGGTGGACAGCCAAACTTGGCTTACAAAACTACTATACAAAATCTTTTCTGACAAAAATAGAAAAGCAGATCTCGATCAATCTCCCCATGACCGAAACATATATCGCCTAATGTTTCTCAAGAAACAACTCACTGTAGAATTTATAACCACAGTCCTTACACCTCGACCTTTCAGGTGACATAGCATAGCATTCACCAGACTAGGCTAAGTCATAATGCTGAATTGCTGGGTTCGGCCAGGTAAGTTATTCAGGTGAAAGTAAAACTGATTGGTATTAAATTAGATTGGTATTAGAAAGAGTTCAGAAATTATTCATAGTATTATGAAAAGAAGTTAACTAAAGGAATTAAGAAATCATTTCTTCACTAAGCTTACAAAAATAGGATTGTAGCTTATGAGGAATCAGTTGGTCTGACACAGGCTAACCAAGAAAAGCTTACGAGCATCCATTTGGTCTGAGACAGGCTAACAAAGAAAACAAAAACAGAGATTAAATAATTTACTTACTCTGGCAGAATTCCAGAACATCTTTATCCTTTTCGACAAATAAATATAATGATATGACTCCTCCATAGTTGAGTCACAGTTTGCACACTTTTCAGTTTGAAAGATGGCGCGAAAAACAGAAGAAAACGGAATTTTCTTTGATGGAAGCGAGCTATCTTGAGCGTCATCAGCATCGAACCTGGCTTCAATCTAGATTTAAACACAAACCTGCCAGGCTGGACGCACCCACCACCGTCTCTTCCTTCTCGTTTTTGCAGCACCATGTTCCTTCTGTAATCTCTTGTTTTTCAAGCCCTGAATAAGCACAAGGCCGACAGCGGCATTTGCTAAAACAACTGCAGTTTTCAATTTGTCTGAACTCATGATTACAAATTTTGCATATTCTGCCTAAAATCCGTGCGTTTTCTGAAACGTCGATCGAAAGAAAACGAGCCGATTTTCTCTCCGTTTCACGCAGTGTGTAAATGCACCATAACAAAATGAGTTTAACAACGGGAGGTAAAGGACTTTTGATTTAGATTCCCGAGTTAACAGATACTTATCGACGTATGGTGACAAATATGAGCCTGTTATTGGTAGAAACGTTGCCAACTAGTTCAATAATGTTTTTCTAACAGAGTTGTGAAAGTAAGACGTTAATGGTTTTTTTAAAGAAAAATTAGTCTCGTCTACTATTGATTGGCTATGACGCTTTATGCAAAACCAACCAATAGAAAGCTTAATTCGCTTTTGAAATAAGAGTTCGAAGACTTTAAGCTGTAATACCTTTCCAAACACCTATGCGAAAAATTTAATCATACGACCAAGATAAAGCTAGGATACCTTTTCCAGCCAATTGCAGGTTCACAAACGCCTTCACTTAAAGCGTATTCTCGCCGTTCCCTGAGGACTCCGCCTTAGGAGTAGCCGCGATTTCGTTTATCCGGGGGACTCACTCCCACTATTCTCCCGAGTCCCCACGGGCGGGAATGCACTGATTACCATCACCATAATCAAAAAGGACTCACTTTCATATTCGGAGGGGAATCAATTTTTGCCGGTGTTGGTGCAACGTAAAATTGATTAAAAAGAATCAGAATAAACAAAACCAAAAATAAAATGGATCTAGCAATTTCGTCAACTGCACATTCTTTTTTTTTCGAACAAAATCCCTTTTAGAAGTATTCTCCGTGTTCTCGTTGTTTTCCTAGGCGGAGTCCGCGTGAAGTGACTCCGTCTATTCTCGCCGTTCCCTTAAGTCCTCGTGGAACGGCGAGAATACACTTTTAGGAAGTCCCGTATCTCACAGTGTTAAGTTATTTCGTTTGTGCCCTTTTCTGTTTTTGGAAAAGTTTGATCACTACAACCGTTCTTTAATTATTAAATTATTAATAATTATTCTTTAATTAAATTATTTCCTGTTGAATGACCTTGGTTGCCGAGCAAGCTACGCTCTTTTTTGTCTTTTACCTCATGACTTTTATCTATTTACCCCAGAACCCAATAAAAAATGGATATCAAAGTGATGTTGTAAAGGTGAAAAGTAAAGCGATAACAAGAACAAGAATCGAGACCAGGGTCACCACGAATGGGCGGGGGGGAGGTTGTAGATTCAATTTGTGGAAATAGTCAAACGGATACAGTCAATTCAAAACCAAATTTTCAATCTTCAAAACAGTCGATTTTTCGTCAAAACATGCATTATTCTTAAAAACAGTCGGTATCTCTGCTAAAACAGTCGGTAAAACGACCAGCCAGTCGGTAATTACCTTGCCCCCTTCCCCGAAATATTTTGGCTGATAATGCCTCTGATACATAATTTTCCGATTGTAGTTTCCGATTGTAGGGTTTTCTGAAACTGAATTTCGTCAATACATAGCCTCCGCAAAAAGTTCGAACTCAGGTTCAAGGTCCATAAACGTTTCTTGCAGAAACGGTTTTGCACCCTATACTTTGTTCAACGGATCTTAAAACAGTTCTCAAAACAGTTTCATTTACAAAAAAGTTTCATGGAAAATGTTACAAACTAGCTATCAAGCTGAAACTCTTTTTGTAAAAACCTTGAAGTGGGCAGATTTTTTTTTTTTTTTTTCAAGATATAGACCTTCAATTTAACCGGAAAGGAGTCGTTTTGAGCCTTCATGACCATATCGTAGCACAGGAGAGCCAACAGAATTCGGCGACGCAAGTTCGTGAGAAGAAAAAAAGTAGGGTAACATTTTTGTTTGAAGAGTTTTCCAGTTGTAAAATCAAATTTGAAATATCACAGAGAGGAAACTGTTGAAAAAGCTGCTGATCTAGAGGGTAAGCATTGTTCCTAGGTTGTTGAGTGGGATTGGGGTAGTTTGACGTGCCCATTGAACTAAGTATATTTCGTCGGGTCACTAACATGCCTGCCAAGTTTTATTCCCCTTAGCTACGTCTAGAAGTACCCTAACTCGCAAAACCGGAATTCCAGGAAACCCCCTCCAACTCCCCCCAAAGAGCCACGATATGATCTGGTTTTGTCAAGAACGTATATAATGCTTATGCTTGTTCTTCCCACCAAATTCCATCCCGAACCCTTGACGCTAAGCGTTTTACAAAATTCCGGAGCCTGCTTCCGAACCCTTGAAAAACTTGAAGAGTTTTCCAGCTGTAAAATCAAACGAAAATATATTTCCTTTTCTAGCGATATATGCATTACGTTGCCTTTACTCTTACAAGTCCCACCACAGTCCACTATCTTTCAACGTGATCTGACGATGTATGCCTTTGCTAAAGCTCAGAAAGTAAAGCTGGGCAAACCGAATCCGTGTCATTTGCAACGTATTTGACAAAAAGAGGGGTATTTTACTTTACAGTGTACCAATCTTGACCGCAAAGTAAGAAAAATACTTTAAGCAAAATATGTATTTTCATGATCCCCATCAGCCGATTATCATTTTTGACACAAGGGTTTTGCTTACAAATGAAGTTCTAGCTCCCTTAGCGTGCACATCTTAACCGCAAAGTCGGAACTTACTTTTGATCAAACAATACGGAATAACCCATGCAAGTGCCATATGAGCTTGCAGCTCTTTTTTTTGTTTTACTTGAGTCAGAACTTAGAGCTAAACTTGCCATCTACTGGATCGCAGAAATTATCGACAGCAAGAAATCTGATCAGGAGATTGGTCCAACGATCATCGAAGCAACGTGACCAGAACGTGAACTTTCAAAGAGCAAATATTGAGAGGAGAGGGAATATTTAGATTTTTAATTCAGGAGTCAAACTTCGTAGCCCCATAACCCGTAACCTCATACGTCTAAGATGCCTCTTGTAAGAAGAGTGCGAGTCGGCATTAACCCCATGCAAAAGTAAACCAATAGTCGGCAATGGAAGTCGGAAGCGAGAATTGACAAACCTGACGAAGTATAGGCAGATATAGGCGTTTTCTGTTCTCCCACAAACAGTTTGTGGGTCGACTGTGGCTCGAAAAAAGTGGTGCGGCCCACAAATGTGTTTCCGCGACAAACAGGATTTTCGTGGCTCGCTTTGTGGCTCAGATTCGACAAACAACTGGCGAGGTGATTGTCAATTTTGTGGCTCGATTCTGGCGGGAAATTCAAATTAAGCAGTAAAATAGTGTCTAAACAATAAAATTAACTACTTTTTCAAGCATATAGACTCCAAAGTGAGGATGTTTTTTGAACAGAATGGTAATGGAATAAGCCAGGAGTTCTATTTGTTAAGACTTTACACGATATTTTTCTTCAGATATTTAAAATCACCGCCAAAAATGTAGACAAAACGGCGTTCCTGCGAGTTTCAACTTGTGGCTCGACTGTGTGGCACACAATCGTGTTTCCGCGACAAACAGTCAGAAGTGTGTGGCCCTCAACTGTGTCGCGGAAAAAAACCTATAGAGGCAGAGAAGTTTTATCAGTTTTAAGCATGGCTAGGCCTAAGAGGAATTGAAAATAGCCAAGCAAACCTGGATGTCATTGTTTCATCAATTTACGAAGTTAAGCTGGTGCATGAGAAGGTGACCGGCAGGACGGTCAAGGAGCAAGACGTATCCAACAAGAAAGCCCTACTGTTACTTATTTAATGTGTCCATGTCCGTAAGTAATGATCAAGACAACCAAACTAACCGGAACTGCAGAACAGGGGACGTGAATCACATGGAAGCTTGACTGCATGCGCAGTCCTCTCTGACAGACTACAGAACTATAATGTTCTATTTATTTGTTTCTTCTATTTCAAAACCAATCAATGTTATCTCAGAGACGGCGACAGGCGAAAACCATCCTTCTTGGCCACAATTACAAATTTTCCAAACCTATCAAAAATACTATATCATATTCGCTCATTCAGCCTGATGCCCTGAGGTTCAGACTTTCCGTGGAAACCACAGAGGTTAGACAGTTTACCATTTTTTAACTGAGCAGAAATCTGTGGACTAGGAATAAACATCAGGAGAAAACTCTGCAACACAAATAAATAAGTGACTTGAAGGTTGTTGAAGCTCACGATAAGCCATATTTTAATGATCATACGCCTGGAAGAGTCACGCAAGTATAAGAAGTCTCGCCCTTTTGTAATGATGCAGATTATCCTATAATAACCATCATAGAAAAGGAATGAAGAAGATCCACTGGGAATGCCATGCTACCATGTAGCAGTATCGACTAGGAGGGAGACAAAGGAGGAAGGTAAATGTTTTAAATAAATTTTTCTCGAAAATGTGGCTAGCGTAGCCAAGTTTCAAAGGAGTCAACAGTCCAGATCAGCTTAGCAGAAACACGAGGTGTTTCTCGGTGTTTCTCTAGTGCGAGGTGTCCTTTAACAGTCGCATACATTTCAAACATAGAAAAGAATGTTTTCTAGGTTTGAATTTTTTTTCTTCAAAGTTTCAAATTCTAGTTTGGATTCCAAACCTCAAAATAATAATTTCTAGGTTTAAAATTTAAGCGATAGGACATATTATACTTATTTGAAAACCAAAACTCTGGCAGTCTCTGGTAGTATACCAATATTCGCAGACTGAGAGAGAAACAGTGCAAATTTCTGGGCTGAAAATTGTCTACGTTTCTGCGCAGATTCGTGAGAAGGAGCTTTTTTTAATTTTTAATCGTTGCTGTACGTGATGACACTGAATCCTTTAATCATAGTTGCGTTTTTGCAGATACCATGGTATCTGATACCACGGTCTAAAGTCGTTTTGTAGTATCGTGGTATCTGATACCACGGTCAAAAGGCATTTTTGCAGTTATCGTGGTATCAGATATTCAGATACTACGGTCCGACCGTGGTAACTGGTCGTGGTATATGAAAAGTCATCTTACTTTCATCAAAACTTGTCAGATTGGTGAGAAAGAAGTTTAGCACTTAGTGATAGTTGTGTTTTTGCTGATACCATGGTATCTGTTACCACGGTCTAAAGTCGTTTCTGCAGTTATCGTGATATCTGATATCACGGTCAAAAGGTGTTTTTGTAGTTATCGTGGTATCTGGCCAGTTACCGTGGTAACAGATACCATGGTATCAGCAAAAACGCAACTGATGTAACTGGGTATCTGTTTTTCTTTTGTGATGACTTCGAAAAGTACAATTTCGGCAATAGTCGTTTTTGCAGAGCACCGTGTATCAGATACCACGATAACTGCAAAAACGACTAATTGCAGATCCAGTTACCATGGTAACAGATACCATGGTATCAGCGAAACGCAACTAATGTTGCATTTAAAGACTGCGGACAATCTCAGAATGAAATTTGGGTTTAAAACCAAAACTTTACCGTTTTTACTATTGTTCAGGTTAAATTGTTTTAGACCAAGATGTATTCTAGGTATCTGGCCAGTTAGTGTGGTATCTGATATTCAGATATTACGGTCCGACCGTGGTAACTGGTCGTGGTATCTGAAAAGTGAGCTCACTTTCATCAAATTTTGTCAGATTGGTGAGAAAGAAGTTTACCACTTAGTGATGTGACTGAATATCTGTTTTTATGGCACTTGAGCTTACTCAAGTGCCATATAGCGATTGTAATTTCTGTCCGTCAGTCGGTCTGTCGGTCCCGGTTTTGCTAGTTCGGGCACTTCCAGATAAGCTAGGACGATGAAACTTGGCAGGCATATCAGGAACTGGACCAGATTAAATTAGAAATACTCGCTTCCCCGATCCAACCATATGGAGGGGAGTGGAGGGAGGGGGAATCCGGAAAAATGAGAAAAAATGAGATATTTTTAGCTTACGAACGGGTTATCGGATCTTAATGAAACTTGATATATGGAAGGAACTCGTGCCTCAGACCCTCCATTTTAAATCCAAACCGGATCCGGTGACATTGGGGGGAGTTGGAGGGGGAAACCGGAAATCTTGAAAAACACTTAGAGTGGAGCGATCCGGATGAAACTTGGTGGAAAGTACAAGCACAAGTCCTAGATACATGGCTGATATAACCGGAACGGATCCGCTCACTTTGGGGGAGTTGGGGGGGGGGGAGAAGTCCGAATTTGTAGTGATCCCGCGAGTTCCGTGCTTCCTGATGTGCTGGGACGATGGAAATTGACAGGCATCTCTGGGACCCGACCAGATTAAATAGGAAATCGTCAATTCCCCGATTCAACCATCTGGGGGGAGGGTGGAGGGAGGGGGAAGCCAAAATTTGAGGTATTTTTATCTTGCGAACGAGTCATCGGATCTTGATGAAATTTTATATTTAGGATGGCCTCGTGTCTCAGACGTCCCACTATAAATCCGGACCGGATCCGATGACACTGGGGGGGAGTTGGAGGAGGGAACCGGAAATCTTGAGAAACGCTTAGAGTGGAGGGATCGGGATGAAACTTGGTGGGAAGAACAAGCACAAGTCCTAGATACGTCATTGATATAAGCGGACCAGATCCAGGCACTCTGGGAGAGTTGGGGGGGGGGGGTCCGGATTTCTAGCGATCCCGCGAGTTCGGCATACTTCCTGATGTGCTAGGGCGATGAAACTTGGCAGGTATGTCAGGGACCCGAACAGATTCACTTGAGAACAGCCGTTTCCCCAATCCGACCATACTGGGGGGAGTGGGTGGATGGGGAGTCCGGAATCTAGTGGCGTGCATAACTTTTGAACGGGTGATCGGATTTGAATGAAACTTGTCTGGTGAGCTATCGCCTCGGACGTTCAGTGTCACGTCCGGGTCGGGTCCGATACCTGTGGGGATGGAGGGGGGGGGGGGGGAACTCGAGAAACTCTAAAAGCAGAGGGATTGGGACGAAACTTAATGGATGGAACAAGCATTAGGCCTAGATGAAATTGAAGGAGCCAGATGGTTTCGGGGGCTCTGTGGGGGGAGTTGGAGGGGTTTCCTGGAATTCCGGTAGTCGTGAGTTAGAATAGTTCCAGATGTAAAACGACAACGAAACTTTGCAGGCATATTAGCGACCCGAATTATCTTGACTTAAGAACCTGACACAACATACCCCGGAAACTTCCGTTCCTAGATCCGAGCATTTTTTGGGGAGCACGAGAAGAGAAATATGGAAATTGACTTCTATAAATTGCAAACGAGTGGTCTGATTCGAGTGAAACTTTATGGGTGATACGAATCGATGGCCTCGACATGTAAAACATGCGTTCGAACCATATGCGACCACGATTAGAGGAATTGGGGGTGGGGGGGACTTTTGACATGCACAAAAACCAAACGGATGGACCGAATGAGATGCAAATTCGACAGTGCCGAGTTTATGCGGCCTAGATTTGTTATTTGGCGTCCGGACCGAATTCCGCCAAGGTAGGGGGGGGGGGGGTACTGGAAACTTGCAGATAGGCTAAGCTCCAATTTCAGTAAAACTTGATGGACAGGAACAGGGAATTAAGAGATTGGGCCCGAACCGGCTCCGACAACGTTGGTGGGAGGGGGGGGGGTACCGGAACTTTCCAAAAATGCTCAGATTCGAGTGAAACTTGATAGATGGTATAAAAGAAGATGCTTTAGGTGGTCGATTTTTTATATTCCGAACCAGATTCGGCCACGGTAGGTCGAGATAGAGTGGGTACCGGAAATCGTGTAGCACGTCTAGGGATCAAACAAATGGATTTATTGGGATGAAAGTTTGAACAGTCATGTGCATTTGCTACAGACAATCGAGACTATGCCGGAACTGCTCAGAAATGAGTGAAACTAAATATCCTATTTCTATTTCCGAACCGCATTTTTGGATGGCGGGTGTATTTTGTGACGTTCTCATCTATATCCTTGTACAGCCTACTCGTACAAGTGCCATATGAGCTCGTAGCTCTTGTTGTATTGTTGAAAGTCTGCTAGGTTTAATTTACCAGATTTCGGACACCGCGAGGTCCTTAAAATATTTATCTCTAGGTACACCCGATCCAAGCAGGGGTGTCACTATGGGGGGAGGGGAGGGGGGACTCCCCCTCCAAAGGTCTTGAGAAAGTACTGTCGTCGGGCGAAGCCCGTCGAAAGTTTACTAGTTTGTCGGCGCGGAGCGCCGGTAAACACAGAAAAACTAAATTTCGCATACTTTTGTCGGTCGACTCGTCGGCACATCGGGTTCTTTTTACACGCAAGAAATTGAATCCTGCAAATATTCTCTTGGCAAAACACAAGAATAAATCGAATTTTGTATGCTTATGTCGGGCCTCGGGTGTTCTCGCCGGCACTTCGGGTTCCTTTTATACATAAGAAATACAAAGGGAACACAGTTTTGTATGCTTTAGTCGGGTGTCAGTCGACTTGTCGGCAGATCCGGTTCTTTTTATACGTAAGAAACCAAGTTCTGCTACAGTCTTGTCTACTTTGTACCTACTTTATCGTGCATTGACACTACATTTTTGACGGGAATTTGTATGGTAGGTAAAGATCAGTTTTTATGGCACTTACCTACCGGCCAGGTGCCATATACCGATCACTTTTCCGTCGGTCGGTCGGTCAGTCCGGTGTTTGCGAGTTAGGGTACTTCCAGATGTGCTAGGACTATGAAACTTGGCAGGCATATTAGGGACTTGATCAAACTAACCTGGAAATAATCAGTTTCCCGATCCGAAAATCTGGGGGGAGTGGAGGGCGGGGGAATCCTGAGAATTGAGTAGTTTTTGTCAAACCCACTACCCCTTTCTTCACACTAGTATAGCTCTGCACGTGGATGACGTCATTCTCTGCTTATATCTATGAGTGTCGGCGGAGAGGGCTAGTGTAATCGATGGTCGAAGGGGTTGGTATATGGTTCAAGATTTTTGTCACACTTTTTTTAGTTAGGGTAGGACAATGAAACTTGGCAGGCGTATCAAGGACCCGACCAAACCAACCTGGGAATAATCAGTTTCCCGATCCGACCATCTGGGGGGGGGGGAGGGGAATCCTGAATGTTGAGTTGTGTGTAACTTTCGAACGGGTCATCGGATTGGAATGAAACTTAACACCTGAATAAATGACATATATCTGATGTTTCATTTGAAGTTCGGGCCGGATTTGACAGCTATGGGGGAGCTGGGGGGGGGGGGCGGAAATCCCGAGAAACGGTTAGAATGGAGGGATCGGAGTGAAACTTGCGAACAAGCATCCGCCAGATAGATCGTTTACACATTTGGACTGGATCCGGACACGTGGGGGGTAGGGGTAGAGGGGTGTTTCCCAGAATTTTGGTGATGGCGGTTCTGGGGATTTTCACGACGAAACTTGGGAGGCATATCAGGGACTTGTAAATACAAATTTACTCGATCCGATAGTAATGGAGGGAGCAGAGGGAGGGCGAATCCGGAATATAGAATAATGCGTAACTTTGATCGGATTTGAGTGAAATTTTATAATTGAACAGAGGACATGTCTCTGGTGATTTTGTTCATGTCCGGACCGGATCCGACAACAACTGGGGGGGGGGGGGGATAATTGACCGGCTTAGACTGGGGAGATCGGGATCGAACTTTGTGGGAATAACAAACAGATGCTCCGGATAAAGCATTTACAGAACCGGATAGGCTCTGGCGACTCTGGGGGTGGGGGGGGGGGTCCGTAATTCCGGTGAAGCGAGTAAATGTACCTCCAGATGTGCTAGGACGATGAAAATTAGCTTGAATATTAGAAATTCGATAAGATTGGCTTAGAAATCGCCACTTTCCAAATCCGACCATTCCTTAAAAGTAGCCTACCAACCATGACCGCAAACTAAGAAAAATAATTTACAAAATCTGCATTTTCATGATCCACATGAGCCCATTATCATTTTTGCCTTAAGGGTTTTGCTTACAAATGAAGTTCTAGCTCCCTTAAAGTGCGCATCTTCACCGCAAGGTCGAAAATCACTCTTTATCAAACGATACGTCTCAACCTATGATCATTTGTGCCACAAGGGTTTTGCTAATGATAAATATTTCTAGCACCCTTAAAGTGCGCATTTTAACCGGTGAAAAAAAACTTTTGACCAAGTGGCATATATCAATGATCCCTAAGAGCCTGCTATCGTTTTTGGGACATACTCCAGTTGGAAATTATTAGAAATTGTCGTATAAGTATACAAAATCTGAATATCCAATCATACATATACACCTTGGGTCACTAGCCGACTAGTTGGCTACTGTAAAAAATTCCTATATGAAAAGCCGGCGTTGCCGACTAGTTGGCTACGAGAAAAATTCGTATAGGACTTTGTTTGTGTTCCAACTAGTCCGCCACTGTAAGAAATTTCATATAGGAAATCCCGCTTTGCCGACTAGTTGGCTACGAGAAAAATCCGTATAGAATTTTTCTTTGTGTTCCAACTAGTCCGCAACTGTAAGAAATCTCGTATAGGAAATCCCGCGTTACCGACTAGTTGGCTAATATCAGAAATCATGTAGGAGCAAATTTTCGCAATAGCGATCGCAATTTCTGTCCGTCCGTCGGCCTGTCCAGGTTTTGCTAGTTCGGGCACTTCCACATAAGCTAGGACGATAAAACTTGGCAGGCGTATCAGGGACCCCAAATGATTAAGCTGAAAATAGTCACTTCCCCCATCCGAGCACCGTGGGGGGAGTGGAGGAGGGGAAATCCAAACACTAGATACATCATTGAGATAACCGAGCCGAATCGGGTACTGTGGGGGGAGTGGAGGGAGGGGGAATCCGGAATCTCGAGGTATTTATAACTTTTGAACGGGTGATCGGATCTCGATGGAACTTGATATTTGGAAAGGCCTCATGCCTCAGACGACCTACTTAAAATCCGGACCGGATCCAGTGATTTTTGGGGGGAGCTGGAGGGGGCAACCGGAAATCTTGGGAAACGCTATGAGTGGAGGGATCGAGATGAAACTTGGTGGGAAGACACCTAGCAAACACTAGATACATCATTGACATGACCGAGCCGATTCGGGCACTGTCGGGGGAGTGGAGGGAGGGGGAATCCGGAATCTTGAGGTATTTATAACTTTTGAACGGGTGACCGGATCTCGATGAAAGTTGATATTTGGAAAGACCTCATGCCTCAGACGACCCACTTAAAATCCGGACCGGATCTGGTGACTTTTTGGGGGAGCTGGAGGGGGCAACCGGAAATATTGGAAAACGCTATGAGTGGAGGGATCGAGATGAAACTTGGTGGGAAGCCGGATGACACCTAGCAAACTCTAGATATATCATTGAAATAACCCAGCCGTGCCTACTCGTAACAAGTGCCATATGAGCTCGTAGCTCTTGTTCTTTTGGGATGACTTCGAAAAGCGCAATTTCGGCCATTGTCGTTTTTGCCGAGCAACCGTATATCAGATACCACGGTAACTGCAAAAACGACTAATTGCAGATCCAGTTATCGGGGTAACAGATACCATGGTATCTGCAAAAAAAAAACTAGTATAGTTGTTAAATTCCATCAGTAACATCTGCTTCGTGTCCTATTTCCTTTCTTTTTCTTAGAAATAATACATAATATTTTTTCCAGCTAGCTGAATTCGAAAACTGCTGTAAGTTATACATGATCAGAAATCGATCTCCTGAATTTAAAAAGAATGCTATAAATTACTTCTATCTTTTTCTTGTTCGTTAAAAATCGGGAAAGCTGCCTTTCTCGGCACTATTGTGGACACTTCGCCGCCGAAATCTACACAGAAAAAAGTACTAGTGTGGCCAGGTTCTAAGAACCGAAAGCCACATTCTTCATTGACTTTCTTCATTGACTTGTGTATCACAATCCCAGACATTATTTACTATCACCCCTCTTCGCTGGAACTTATGTTTACTAATTATTGAACACTTTCCTCGACACTTCCAACCTCCGGTTCCATTTTGTCGTATTCCGTAGTTTCACGTGGCAATTCAGTTAGGCAACTTGTAAATGAAAAATCGAATTGAACTCTGGTCGCCGAACCGTGCTCAATCGACCCGTAGTTTTGATTGAACCGAAAGCTCAACCAGAGTTGTGTTTTACGACTTTCACGCGAAAAAGGAAACCAGTTCAACTCGGTTAACGTAAAAATGTTGGTAGTGCTCTCGTTTAGGCTCAACCGCACAGGCGGGTCGACACCAAAACCCGGTTTGTTTACGCTCCGGGTCATTTGCTGAAGTTGGGAAAGACCAAACACTAGGTGGAAGGCAGCTCGGGTTTCCACGAAGCGATCAGCGGATTTTCCTCCCTTCCCTACTTATTGTGTGAATGCAAAGTCCGAATGAACTTAGGTTAGAAATTTCTGAATTTCTGGAGTGAATGGAAGGGGAATTGATGAATAATAGATGTTTGGTGTAACGGGGAATGACTTTTTTGGAAATATAAAAGAGCTGGTGAGGTTCCTCAAGTTATCCCTAGCCCATAGGGATAGGGGCCTGTAGGAGTTAATATTTTATGTGTGTGTTGGTGTTTTTTTCTTTATGTTTTTGCCATAGCGCAAATAAAATCTCATCTTATCTATTGGTTTTTGGTAAAACTGTAAAGGTCTTTGGTTGTAGTAACCATGCCAGAAAGACAATGGTAGCTCCTAATCACTTTTGGTGGGAGAACGGAACACACTCGACCCAAAAGCGTTTTTTTTTTGTCTTTCGAACGTCTTTTGGCCTCGCCCTGTGTGGATAAGAAATAAATAAATAAACAAGTAGTAGATTGATAAGGTTCCCAAAAAGCATTGAATTAACGGTGATACGCCTAAAAGAATCACGCACGCATAAAAATCCCGCCCTTTTATAATGAAACAGATTATCCTATGATCTCCATCACAGAAAAAAAATGAATGAAGAAGCTATTGTGACAGCCGTGATTTTGAGTAGCAGTATCTATTTGAAGGGAGACCTATAAGGAAGGTAAGCAACAACAAAAATTTTGCATAATCGAGTCAGCTTTCGAGTCTTCTATTTTTGCTATACTAGAACAATAGCTACGAGCTCATATGGCACTTTACGAGTAGGTGATGTAAGAAAGTAGATGGTAACGTCACAAAATACCCTCGTCAACCCCCCAGGATCGGAGCTAGAAATAGAATATCTAGTTTCAGCTGAGTCTGAGCGTGTCCAGCATGGCCTTGGATCATCTAGGCTAAATTTTTCATCCCACTACTTTGATCCCTAGGAGCGCTACACTATTTTCGGTACCGCTCCCCCTCAAACTCCCCCTACAGTGGCCCTCTTACCGGCTATCAAGTTTCAATCGAGTACGAGGGTTTTCGAGAACTGCTGCCCCCCCCCCCCCCACCACCGTGCTCAGATCCGGTCCGTACCATAAAATTTGACATCTAGGCCAGGGCTGGTCACCAAGAACCAGGGGGTACGAGTTACTTCAGGATACTTTGGGTTACTCAGGTTTACTTTGGGTTACTTTTGGTTACATTGGGTTACTTTGGGTTACATTAGGTTACATTGGGTTACTGTGAGATGCTTTTGGGTTACTTTTCAGGGTGTACGAAGTTGCTTTTGGTGACCAACCCTGGCATCTAGGGCAAATGGTCTCTCCACTTTCTGAGTTTCATTCAAATCTATTCACACGTTTCCCCGCTATGCGAGCAAGAAAGTTTCCAGGACTCCCCCTCCAACTCCTTCCCACTGTGGCCTAGGACGCATAAACTTCGCATTTCTGACATCTCCTCTTCTCGTCCTTCAAGTTTGAGTAGAATCGGACCATATCTGCAGATTTCAGGTTTCCCCTCCTCCTGCTTTTGCCAAATCTGATCCGGACTCTAAATAAAAACTAGGCCGCATAAAGTCGGCACGGTCCAACTCGTATCACATACGGCCCATTCGTTTGTTTCTTATGCATGTCACAAAGTTTCCGGACCCCACCCCTCCAATTCCTCCTATCATGATGCTGCGCATGGCTCGGAGACAAGTTTTGCATATCTAGGTCATTAATCCTTAACACCCATACAGTTTCACTCGAATCGGACCACTAGTTCACAATACTCTTTATGACTAAACCCAAAACACGCCAGTGATCCTGAGGAAGCAGGAGTAAACGTGTCCGTTACGAACCAAACTCAACGACTCAAATCCTGTGTCAACCAATCACGCCGATCTTTCGGAGCAGATATGACACCACTTCTGCCTTCTTCTGTCTTTCTTCCGCTAGGTACCTGGAGAGGCCGGAGATTTTGCGTTGCAAGGAGAGATAGTCATCAAGAGTATTTATGGAAGTCAGTAATTACCGGATTCGCCTTCCCTTAACTCCCCTTAAAGTGATCGGATCCAGGAACGGAAGTTTTCCTGGGGCCTAGTGTCCAGTCCTTAAGTCTATTTGGTCGGTCACTAATGTGCCTGACAAGTTTTATCGTCCTTAGCACAGATGGAAGTATATTCAAACACGCGATCACCGGAATTTTGGGAGACAGCCTACAGCTCCCCTCAAAGAGCCCCAATACAATCTGGTTCTGTCTGAACGTATCTAGAGCTTATGCTTGTTCTTCCGACCAAATCCGATACCGATCCCTTCACCCCCCACCCCCACACACACACAAGTATCGGTCCAAACTTGAAGTGGAATATCTGAGATGACACTTCTTTCTACTTGCCAAGTTTCATTCAAATTATCCGATCCCCCGTTCATAAGTTATTGATGCCACTAGATTCTGGAGTCCCTGTGCCTACACCCCCCCCCCCCCTCCCACGATGGTCGGATCATACAAACAACTATTCTCAAGTTTGTTTGCTCCAGTCCCTGATGTGCCAGCCAAATTTCGTAGTCCTAATACATCAGGAAGTACCGAACTCGCAGGATCACCAGAATTCCGGAGCCCCCCCCCCCACTTACTCCAGAGTTCCGGAATCCGGTCCAGTTATGTCAGTGATGTATCTAGAACTTGTGCTTGCTCTTGCGAAAGAAATAGAAAACCGTGATTTTTTTTTGGGGGGGGGGGAGTTGTTCATTTCTAAAATTATTCGGTACTGAAATGAGGACAGATGCAAAATGGAGAAAAAATCATAGCTTGGAAACACTATTTCGTATCTGAATTGGGTTTTCTGCAGGAAATGTTAAAGGAAGTCACACACATAGGGATCATGCTTGGTGCTCTTCATTCAGGTGTCCTTTAAATTGCGTATGCAAACCAAACAGTATTTTTTACCAAATACTTCATTTTCATGAGCTCCACGAGTCCTCATTTGTGCTTCAAGGGTTTTGCTTACAAATCAATTCCTACCCGTGCAATACAAACATTTTTTGCAATTCGGAGAGGACAATTTTTGTAAGGTCCTGCTGTCCTGTTGTTCGGGTACAGGTCGAGATAGGTTTCGACTTTCATCCTCTTTGGATACGGAAAAATTATGTGGGGGGGGGGCTTTAGGTTGGAGATAATTGTACTGAACTTCACGAACTATTATACGCTTGGGAAAAGTCGGAGGAAGGTATGTTATGAGAGACCGGGAAGTTGTTAAAAGTAAAAGTTTTATTTGAAGTTGATTAGATGTTCGATTTAGGGAAAAGAAGACATGCTGAACACTTCTATAAAAATGGTTTTCTACCCGGACAAGTAGCTCGCCCGGAATCCGGCTGAAACCGGAAATAAACTTTGGATTCGTAGTAAGTAGTAGTAATAAGGCTGAAGTCGTTCTTGAGCTTTTATTGTTTTGCCAGACAAGTAGTTCGCCGGCCGAAACCGGAAATTTTGCAGAAGTAAGGTAGGAAGTTTCGATCAGGTTCGTCAAAATATAGATGACTTCTACACTCTAAAGTAAACCGCAACGTTTTTGATATATGCAACGCTGCCGGCCCTATGAACCAGTTTTCAGAATTTGCTAGTTTTCTAGTAAAGCGTTTCTCCTATAAACCGTTTTAGCGAATCCGTTTCAAGAGAAAACGTACCGCACAAGAATATGTTGCTTGAGAAAGCGTTTCTATTTGCAAAAGCGTTTCTTAGAAAACTGGTTCAAAGGGCCGGCAGCGTTGCATCCTGAAGGGTTGCAGCTACATAACATTTCATCGGAAAACTGGTTCAAAGGGCCGGCGGCGCTGCATGCTGAAGGGTTGCAGCTACATAACGTTTCATCGGGAATTCGTGCCAGAAGTACACGTGAGACATAATAATGATCCGATGAAACACAAGCTTCCTTCTTCTGATTTGGATAGTCTTCTGGGCGATACATTAGTTAAGAGACGATGAAAATCAATGACCGAAGCAAACGTCTGACCTCCCCGTTTGAAAAAACGTGAGTTTTCTGAAAAGGCTTCTTACTGCAGCAATCTCAAAGAAATTCCTCTCCTATCCCTATCACCATTACCATTTATATACATGTATAGTCAACTATAATGACTTTATAAGCTAATATTTTGTTCATCAAGAGTTTAGAAGACAAGAGCTAGAAGCTCATATGGAACTTGCAACGCTGTATCAGAGGATGAGAATAGGAATTTGCCAATTCGTGCGTTAGTTGTGTTCATTTGTAAGCAAACCCCTTGAGATAAGAATGATCATTGGTCCTTTGAAATCGTGAGAATGGATCGTTCTTAAAATCTATTCTATTTATGCATTTGGCTGTGATGATGCTCACTTTAAGGGCGCTAGAACATTAATCCGTAACCAACACTCTTGCACAAATGATGATAAGCTCATCGAAATCATGAAAATATGTATTTTGCTCAAAATAATTGTTCTTACTTTAAGGAAATCACAAAACCCTTGAGGCAAAACGGATCATGGGCCCTTGGGGATCACGAATATAATTATATCTTTTGGTCAAAAGTGTTTTTTTACTTTTCGGTAAGATATGTAATTTAAGGGTGCTAAAATTCATTTCTTAGCAAAATCCTTGAGGCATAAACGGCCATGGGCTAATGGGGATCATGAAAAAGTATATTTTGCTTTAATAGTACTTCAAGGGATGGTCGAATCTGAGAAATGACAATTTCTAAGCCAATCTTGTTAAGTCTCTGATGTTCAAAGTCGAGTTTCATCGTCCTTGCGGATCTGGAAGTACCTTAACTCGCGGTGACCGGAATTTCGCACCCACACCCCCTACAACTCCCCCAAAGGTGCCCGAATCTGGTCCGGTACTGTGACGTATCTATGGCTTGTGCATCTCTTCCCGCCAAGTTTCATCGCTCCACTCTAAGGGTGTCACAAGATTTCCGGCTCTCCCCTCCGCCCACCCCCACCCCACATTCATGGGATCTGGTCGGAACTGATCTCCGAAATTTGAGATACGAGGCTTTTCCAAATATCAAGTTTCATTCAGATCCGATCACCCCTTCGAAAGTTATACATGCCTCAAGACTCCGGATTCTCCACCCCCCCCCCCTACCCACGATGGTCAGATTGGGAAACTGACTATTTTAAGCCAATCATCTCAAGCCTCAAATAGTCAAGCCAATTTTCATCGACTTAGCCCCCCTCACCCCCACGGTCCGAATCCGGCCCGGTTCCGTCGCTGATGTATCTAGGGCATGTGCTTGTTCTTCCCACCAAGTTTCATCCCAATCGCTCCAGTCTAATCGTGTCACAATATTTCCGGTTCTCCCCTCCGACTTCTCCCCCCCCCACATTCATCGGATCCGTTCAGGACTCGAAGTGGGAGGTCTGAGACACGAGATTGTTAATGTAAAGTTTCATTAAGATCCTATAACCCGTTCGAAAGTTATAGATGCCTCAACATTCCGGATTCTCCATCCCTCCATTCCCCCCCTCGGTGGTCGGATTGGGGAACTGACTATTTCCAAGTTCGTTTGGTTGGGTCCCTTATATGCCTGCCAAGTTTCATCGTCCTAACTTTCTGGAAGTACCCTAACTCGAGAACAGCGAACCGATAGACCGATCGACCAACAGACCAAAAACTGATCTGTATATGGCACTTGAGCAAAGCTGCAAGTGACGTAAGAACTGAGCTATTCAAGAAACCATGGATTTTAATAATTACATATAACTTTGGACGCTTTGGAAACTCGTAAATAAGGCATCAAGAAAACAGTCACAGTAATCTTCGAAATAGCTCATCAAGAAAATAATGACAGTAAGCTTATAAGCATAGAGATTGAGGTCAAATTGGTTTTGGAAAGGGAAACAAATCATAGTAAACACATCGAGTTAAAATCATGGCACAAATAAAACAACAAGAAAAAAAATCACAGTAAGTACTTCCAATTCCAAGCGGACTAGTTTCTATTCTTCCCCCTATGTCTCACCATCAGCACATCTGACAGACATAGTAAAATAGCTCTCAGGTTGACGAGTAGAAAATCTGGAATCTGCTCCCTGCAGGTAGTGTAGAAAATGTAAGTTACCCATTACCCTATAGACCCGACTTATAAGTACGTCTATAGACACACATAAGTGTTGATTGTGTTGATTTTGAGACAACGGGAGACTAACAGAATCTAGTCCACTTTGAATGCTGAGCCAGAATAAGGCGAATTGATAACTTGAGACTTATCAACAACAAATTAGAGAGCACAACTTAACGAAGCACAACACAAATTCTTTTAGAAGGAGCATCAGTATAACTGACAGTATTTGAAACCTTGTACTTCTTTCCTTGAAACTACCAGGATAATATTTCAGGATCTCCCATCATAGCATTCAGATTTTCATGTAATTATACTCTGTACCCACAGCATTCTCTTATTTCTTCCTTTCCACTTGAAAAAACTCTTTTGTAAAGCAATATGGTCAAACTGTTGGTAGATTTAGGTTGCAATGGTAAAAAACAATTCTCTTATCCTTTGAGTCCAGCCTGTCAAATGGAACATAAACATAAACTTCTGGGTCAGAACCAGAACAATTTGCTTGACATAAAGGTTGAAGTTTCTGAATTCCAGCAATAATTTCATCAGAAGCCTTCTTACTGACCGTGTGGAGATATTGAAGCTTAATACTGAAGATTAAAAAGATAAGATCATGTTATTTTAAATATGCGAAGCACCTGCTCCACTTAACGAAATTATGTCATAACCATACATTGACAGAGAAATTCGAAATTCAAGATGAAAGTGTGACCCTTTGGGATGTTTCCTCTCAAAAATCATGGACAACAGGGCCCAACCAGCTCACAAAGTCGTCCACTGCTTCCTGACCGAAGATTAAAGATTAAGTAGCCTACCGTATCTTTTTTCTGCGTGTTTATGTGTTTTGTTTATTTTCTTCATTTACTCTGCCTTTTCAAAATGGTGGGTCATAAATAAATTACTTACTTAAGGAAAAGCTTTGCTTCTTCCCGCTCAACTGTCACATCAGGAAAATAGTAACATATATTTTCTCCAATATCAGTATCATCAACAACAAAAATTGGGAATTGAGATCGTATAGGAGGCTGAGGAATACGTAAAGGTTCAGGAAGGGATGCAGTGTCAGAAGATGAAGTAGGATTAAAAACCCCAAGACAAGACCAGGAGAAGACAATGGGGGATTCAGAGTATCAGAAGGATGAACTAACTACATGTGTACATCCAAACTTGACTTACAAAACTACTACATAAAATCTTTTCTGAAAAAAAAAAGGCAGAAAAGCGTATCTCGATCAATCTCCACATGAACGAAACATCTATCGCCCAGTCTACCACAAATCCCTGATTTTTGGATACCCTATGCCAAACGCTGGGTATATCTAGCGTTTGGCATACCCTATGCCTAACACTTGATACACTACGCCAAATGCTGGATACTCTAATCCAATAAAATATTGATGATTTGACTGAAGCTCAGAAATCAACCAGTCAGAATTCACCTGTAGTTAGATAGGTCAGGGCTGGGTCAGGGTTAGATTGAAAACAGGTATCCAGCGTTTGGCATAGGGTAACCAGCTTTAGGCATAGGATATGCCAAAAGTTAGGTATATCCAGCGTTTGGCATAGGCTATCCAAAAATCAGGGGTTTGTGGTTGACTGCTATCGCGTAATGTTTCTCAAGAAACAACTCACTGTAGAATTTATAACCACAGTATTTACACCTCAACCTTTCAGTTGACATAGCATAGCATTCACCAGACTCAGTCTAGTACACTAGCCCCATTTCAGGCACGGTGCTCAAACGTCTAGCACCATGCCTGGGTGCCAGACGTTCAAGCACTGTACCTTGGATTTCATGTATGGTGCATGGATTTCAGTATACAGTGCATACAGAAAAAACACAGTTTCTGTCATCACAACTGAGCACCGGCTCGGACAGGGCTGAAGTTAATACTATGAATTAGAGAAATCAAAGGCAATCCTTTACATATTTTTCACAGCAAAAACAAAAGGGCTCTAATGATGATGGAGATAAAAATCTAACAGCACCCTATCTATTTTCCATGTAATTTCCCTATATATTCCCCAAGAGCCAATATTCTGGTTGGCTGCTGGGTAGAAAAGCTGAGGCACAGGACACTTTGCATGCAAAACCCTAGACTGTATAGAAAAGGAAATGAGGTTTTCACATCTGTCATCAGCCGAGCCCTTTTGTTTTTGTTGTGAAAAATATATAAAGGATTGTCTTTGATTTCTCTAATTCATGGTAGTAATTTCAGCCCTGTCCGAGCTGGTCGCTCAGTTGTCATGACAGAAACTGTGTTTTTGATGTATGCACTGTATACTGAAATCCATGCACCATACATGAAATCCAAGGTACAGTGCTTGAACGTCTAGCACCCAGGCATGGTGCTAGACGTTTGAGCACCGTGCCTGAAAAGGGGCTAGTGTACTAGACTGACCAGACTAGGCTAAGTTCTAATGCTGATTTGCTGGGTTTGGTCAGGTAAGTTAGTCAGGTGAAAGTAAAACTGATTGGTATTAGATTAGATTGGTATAAGAAAGAGTTCAGAAATTATTCAAAGAATTATCAAAAAGAAATTAACTAAGGGAAGTAAGAAATCATTTCTTCACTAAGCTTATGCAAATAGGATAGTAGCTTATGAGCATTCAGTTGGTCTGAGACAGGCTAACCAAGAAAAGCTTACGAGCTGCTTACGAGTATCCAGTTGGTCTGAGACAGGCTAACAAAGAAAACAAAAACAGAGATTAAATTATTTACTTACTCTGGCAGAACTCCAGAACATCTTTGTCCCTTTCCACAAATTTATATAAGGATGTGATTCCTCCATAGTGATGAGTCACAATTGGCAAACTTTTCACTTTGAAACAGTTTGAAAGATGGCACAACAAACAAGAAGAAAACGGAATTTTCTTTCATGGAAGGCACTGTCTAGGGAACCGGGAGCCGTACTTTTTGTCCTATGGGCTACGGAACCGGTAGTTCTCACGGAAAACAAACCAAATGAGCTGCGATTCCGGGATCTGACGTCATTGAGTAACGGAAACTTGTTTGTGCAGGCTCCCGTTCCGCTAGTAAGTGGAAATTGCTCACGGAAACTTCATCACACCAGCTACTCGTCCGCTAGTCTCACGGAATGGTGTGCTCATAAGCTAGGGAGCCGGTAGTTGATAACGGAAACTGTATAATTGGAGCTTGTGTTCCGGTAGTGTCTACGTGGAATATAGAACTCACGGAATAGTTTGGATGAGAGCTAGGATGCCGGGATTTTGACTGACTTAGAAAACATGGGAAAAATTCACTACAGGAACCCATATATTGAGAGCTAAGGTACCGGTATCAATTATTATTTGATTGAAAATGACCAGCTCACGGACACAGATGGCCATGGGCTAGGGTTCCGGTAGTACAAAAAAAAAAAAAAAACCTCACGGACCCATGTCAGTGCTGACTAGGAAACCGGAAGTGAATATTTTTAACTCACGGAACCCAACTACTGCGGCTAGGGTTCCGGTAGTGCCAAAAATTAAAATGACAAATTCACGGGCACGTGTCAAAATGGTCCGGTACAGCTCACGGAATCCGACATCCATGAATTTGTAATTTTAATTTTGGGCACTACCGGAACCCTACCTCGCAGGACCTGGGTTCCGTGAGTTAAAAATATTCACTTCCGGTTTCATAGTCTGCACTGACACGGGTCCGTGAGTTAAATTTTAAACCCTAGCCCATAGCCATCTGTGTCCGTGAGCTGGTCATTTTCAATCAAATAGTTGTTGCTACCGGTACCTTAGCTCTCAATATATGGGTTCCGGTAGTGAATTTTTTCCCATGTTAATTTCTCTAAGTCAGTGAAAATCCCTGCATCCTAGCTCTGATCCAGACTATTCCGCGAGTTCTATATTCCACGTAGACACTACCGGAAAACAAGCTCCAATTATACAGTTTCCGTTATCAACTACCGGCTCCCTAGCTTCTGAGCACACGATTCCGTGATACTACCGGACTAGAAGCTGGTGCGATGAAGTTTCCGCGAGCTATTTCCACTTACTACCGGAACGGGAGCCAGCACATACAAGTTTCCGTTAGTCAATGACGTCAGATCCCGGAATCGCAGCTCATTTGGTTTGGTTCCCGTGAGAACCACCGGTTCCGTAGCCCATGGGACATAAAGTACGGCTCCTGGTTCCCTAGACAGTACCTTCATGGAAGGGAGCTAACAAAATGAGTTTAACAGCGGGAGGTAAAGGACTTTTGATTTAGATTCCCGAGTTAACAGATACTTATTGGCGTATGATGACAATTATGAGCCTGTTAATGGTAGAAATGTTGCCAACTAGTTATAATAATATTATTCTAACAGAGTTGTGAAAGTAAGATGTTAATTGCTTTTTTAAAGACAAAATTAGTTTTTTCTACTTTTGATTGACTATGACCCTTTATGCAAAACCAACCAATAGAAAGCATAATTCGCTTTTGTAATAAGAGTTTGAAGACTTTAAGCTGTAATATCTTTTCAAACACCTATGCGAAAAATGTAATCATACGATCAAAAAAAAGTTAGGATACCTTTTCCAGCCAATTGCAGGTTCACAAACGCCTTCACTTAAGGCGTGTTCTCGAAGTTCCCTGAGGTCTCCGCTTAGCTGCGTTTTTGTTTGTTCCGGGGAACCACTCCCACTATTCTCCCGAGTCCCCGCGGGCGGGGTGTCATCACCATCGTCAAAAAGGACTCCCTTTCATATTCGGAGGGGAATCAGTTTTTGCCAGTGTTTGTGCAATGTAAAATTAATTAAAAAGAATCAGAATGAACAAATCCCAAAATAAAGTGGATCTAGTAATTTCGTCAACTGCACATTCTTTTTTTCGAACAAAATCCATTTTAGAGGCATTCTCGGTCTTCTCGTTGTTTTCCTAGGCGGAGTGACTCCCTCTATTTTCGCCGTTCCCTTCGATTCCCCGTGGAGTCCTCGGGGAACGGCGAGAATACACTTTTAGGAAGTCCCGTATATCACAGTGTTAAGTTATTTCGTTTATGCTCTTTTCTGTTTTCGGAAAAGTTTGATCACTTCGACCGTTTTTTACGGTTTTTATGTTTCCCTAAATTATATATAAATTATTTCCTGTTGAATGACCTTGGTTGTCGACCAAGCTACGCTCTTTTCTTGGCTTTTACCTCATGAATTTTATCTATTTACCCCAGAACCCAATAAAACATGGATACCAATGTTGTAAAGGTTAAAAGCAAAGCGATAACAAGAACAAGAATCGAGACCAGGGGCAGCACGAATGGGGGGGGGGGGGGGGAGGTTGTCCATTCAATTTGTGGAAATAGTCAAACGGATACAGTCAATACAAAAACAAAGTTTTCAATCTCCAAAACAGTCGATTTTTCGTCAAAACATGCATTATTCTTAAATTAAAAACTGTCGGTATCTCTGCTAAAACAGTCGGTAAAACGACCAGCCAGTCGGTAATTACCTTCCCCCTTCCCCGAAATTTTTTATTTATTTTTATAGATATAGACCTTCAATTAAACCGAAAAGGAGTCATTTTGAGCCTTCATGACCATATCGTAGCAGAGGAGAGCCAATAGAATTCGGCGACGCAAGTTCGTGAGAGAAAAAGACCAGGGTAATGTTTTTGTTTGAAGAGTTTTCCAGTTGCAAAATCGAACGAAAATAAATTTCCTTTTCTAGCGTTATATGTATTACGTTGCCTTTACTCTTACAAGTACCCCCACAGTCCATTATCTTTTAACCTGATCTGACGATGTGTGCCTTTTCTAAAGCTCAGAAAGTAAAGCTGGGCAAACGGAATCCGTGTCATTTGCAACGTATTTCACAAAAAGAGGGGTATTTTACTTTACAGTGTTGGCATAAACACACATGCTGAATCCATATCTGAACTTGGTTTTCTCAGATGATTGACTATTTGGACTTAGTCTTTTTTCTACATTTTAAAAGTAAAAATGTTCAAGGTGTCTGGAGAAGACTGGATCTGGCGAAGGCAAGACCCAACGATCTGGAACAAATATTAAATTTTTGGGATCCCATCGAAATCTTCTGTCTTGTTTCATGGGGGACTTCCGCCAGAGGATTTGGTACATTACTCAGACAACAACTCATATGTTGGTACTGATGGTCGGCGACTCATAAGAGAGGGACGGTTGTACAGAGTAGAAGATGAAGATTTGATTAGAATTCTGCCTCAGTGGCGCTGGGGTTCGAGTTCATGTAGTGCGATGCCGACGGGCAGTAACCCGAAGGCACGGTGTTTTTCCAAAACAGTTATGAGTTGATGAGTATGACGAGAAGAGCTAAAACCCGAAGTATGGGGAACAGTTGTTGATGGAAACATGTCACACAGCCCAGAAATACACGGGTACAAATCGGATAAATGTAGAGGTCGAAAACGGCGTAGAAGTGAAAGAAGCCTCTCTCGGTGAGATTTTCCTTTTGGCACACTGAGCCCTTCCCGTTCATGGACATTTTAGAGTTCACGGAGCACTTCTCGATAACGTAGCCCCTATATACCACTATTGGGGGAAAGCAAGACTGGGAAAATCATGAAGGAGACGCGCCCGCTTCCTTGGTAGCTCAGCTCTACAAGGTCAAACTTAGTAAGCCGGTCGATGAGAATTTGGCTGGACTTGTGAATAAAAAGTTGTGGATACCAGATTCTAATACGGTTCTCAAACGAAAGCAGGTTTGGCTGTCATACTGTCGCTCAGGTAACCTTTTCATAACCTTTCCGTGGTAACAGACAGACTGTAGGCCCATTTTGATTTACTCCGTGTAAACTTCCTGTTTCTGGTCAAAGGTTGCGTTAGAAATTGTTACAACTTATTGGGATCCCAAAACGTAAGTGTAGGGATACCTACGATATCGCAAAAGTTACCCGTCTGTCCCTCCGTCCGTCTTTGAGCACGATAACTCTCGAAGGGAATGAGATATTTTGATGAAACTTGGTGTGAGGATTCTCTGGGTCAAGGAAAAGGTCGAGTTCTTAGATGGGCTCTGCAGCCCTACATTTAGGGGTGAGGGAGGGGGTCAAATTAAGGGGCGGAAAGAATAATTGGAAACAGTTAATAGGATAGTTGATTAATGGGTAAGAAAATATGCTGAAAACGATATGGAAACCATTTTCTCGCCGGACAAGTGGTTCGTCCGGAATCCGGCCAGAACCGGAAAGTTTGTTAAAAATAAAAGTTTTACTTGAAGATGATTAGATTTCCGATTGAGGAGTAAAAAGAGATGCTGAATCCATATATGATTATCATTTTGACACCCGGACAAATAGTTCGCCCCGACCAGCAAATTTGTTGTAAGTTGAAGTTTTATATGAAGTTGATTAGATGTTCGATATAAGGGTAAGGAGAGACGCTGAATTCGTGTCTGAGCATTACTTTTTTGCCGTACAAGCAGTTCGCCCGGAATTCGGTCGACACTGGAAGTTTGGCAGAAGTAAGGCAGGAAGTTTCGATCAGTTTCGTCAAAAGAGATATAACTTGTCGGGGTAAACATACATGCTGAATCTATATCTGAACATGGTTTTCTCAGATGATCAACTATTTGGCATTAATCTGTTTTAAGAGTAAAATTGTTCAAGGAGTCTGGCGAAGACTGGATCTGGCAAAGAGAAGCCCAAATTGTCTGTATCAAATATTACATTTCTGTGATCCCATCGAAGCCTTTGGTCTTGTTATAATAGAGGAGGAGCTAGCTCATTATTGTGGTGGTTACAGCTCTCTCAGGAACAAAAATAAGGACACTACTAACTCCTCTGACGGTAATTCCTGTTGAAAAGAATAGGTAAACTGTAACCATCGGAGCTACATCGCACCCTTCTGGCGAATGTTTATGTTTCGCTCAATTTATTTTTGTTTCTGTGAATTCCTGCTCCGCCTCCCTCCTTGAACCAGAAATAGTAAAACCGTCACTACTTACAACATCACTGATCCACTTACAGCAGTTGTACAACTCATACAGAAGAACAACAATAACATTAAGCATCAATGGGATACAGGAGGATACATTCTTCTGCAGTAGGATAGTTTTGTAGATACGACAATGTTGTCGTAGTCTCTAGGTTCGTCTGGTCTTCAGGATCCAGGATTCAACAACTTTACAAAAAAAAAATTCATTCCGGCTTGACGACCGGTTACAAACAAAGCACATACGTGCTTGAAAAACGCAACTAGTACACATTTACTACCATATTCTATAACTAATCAAACCTTCACTAAAATAAACTAAAAATTAATTAATTAATTTGTCATTTTGTCCTCTCTTGTCTTCCAAACCCTCCAGTCTCAACTACCCTCAATGAGGTGTTTCTTTAACCGATTTTTAAATTGCGGTACACTTTCTGCTTCTCGAATTGAGTCTGGAAAGGTATTCCAGACCACCGTACCTGAATACCTTGCCGCATAGCTAGAACGAACCGTACTTCTTGGCTTACTTTTACTAAAAACATCAGGCGCGAAACCATTCAGACCCTGTACACACAAAAATACCAATTTGGATATCACTAATTTGACCTATACCTTCAAAATCCTAAGTTTCCTACAGATTGACTCAGTACTTAAAACTCCTGTATCATACTTACCAATTAATCTCACTGCTTTATTTGGCTGAATCTGCATTCGTTTGAAATTGCACGTAAAATTACCAAGTCATGCATCCATAATTTATATACGGCGCCATCAAAAAATTATCGAAAAGAACTAAAACATGATAAGGTAAAAGATGTTTAAAAATTCCAAGACACGCGCTACCTTACATGCAACCATATTACAGTGACTTCAACACAGGTTCTGATCAAAAATGGATCCTAGGTACCGCACTTCTTCAACCTGCTTGAATACAGCACCATTTGTTGTTATTGCACTGGGGAGCAGGGGCGTCCCGAGGGGGGGGGGAGGGAAGGGCGGGGAGGGGCGCCGCCCCCCCCCTTTGTTTTGGGCATTCGGTCAAATTTTCGGCGAAGGTGAAAAAATCGGTCAAAACGGGGCATCGCGGCGAAGCCCTGATGCCCTTTTCATAAAATCGTTTGTCACCGCATTTCGGAACTGGGCAAGTCCGTCTCTGTTCTGTCAGTCCATTCATAATTCAGTCATTAATCAGATTCATTGGTTCTGATTCGTGACCGGATTCGATAATTCATCTAACTCTTGTTCAGTCCGCATCGATTTTGCCACATTCGGTCCGTCCTTGCGTACATTCGGTGATTTAAACTGCTTATTTGGTCTCGTTATTTACCGAATTCGGTTCAAGTCCGTAACATTCTGTTGGTCCATTTCATATTTCGGTCATTAATCAGATTCATTCGGTTCTGATTCGTGACCGAATTCGATAATTCATCCAACCCTTGTTCACTCCGCATCGATTTCGCCACATTCGGTCCATCCTTGAGTAAACTCGGTGATTTAACCTGTTTATTTGGTCTCGTTCTCTACCGAATTCGGTAATTTGGTCACACTCGGTCAGTCCATTTCATAATTAAGTTCGGTGAGATTCATTTGGTTCTGATTTGTTACCGAATCCGGTAAATAATCGGATTTTTCGTTGGTCCGTTTATATTACTAGACTTGCCGAATTCAGTTGTTTTAGGTGGTTTTAACAAGAGTTTTATTCTATTACGAAATTCGGTTGTAATACCGCTCTCGATGTGTGTTTTAGTTATTTTTCTGTATACTACGAATTCACTATTTGTTTCAACCCAGTAACTGAGTTTGGTAATTTAAGTGGCATTCGTTTAGCTATCGTTCTTTACCATCTACGGTAGCTTCAACTGGTGGCTGTTCTTTTTGGTATCCCAAAAGGTAAGTGGAGGGATACCTATGACATCGCAAGAGTTGTCCATCTGTCCGTCCGTCCGTCTGTAAGCACGATAACTCTCGAAGGGAATGAGATATTTTGATGAAACTTGGTGAGAGGATTCTTTGGGTCGTAGGACAAGTCGAGTTCGTAGATGGGATTTTTAGCCCTACATTTAGGGGTGGGGGTTCAAATTAAGAGGCAAACAACATTTTTTGAAACAGCTAATGTGATAGTCTGTTATGGGATAAGAAGACATGCTGAACACGCTGGTGAAAACCATTTTGTCATCGGACAAATACTTCGCCCGAAATCCGGCCGAAACTGGAAAGTTTGTTGAAACTAAAAGTTTTATTTGAAGTTGATTAGATGTTCGAATTAGGAGGAGGAAGACATGATGAACACGATGGTGAAAACCATTTTCTCGACTGATAACTAGTTCGCCCGGAATCTGGCCCAAACGGGAAAGTTTGTTAAAATTAAGTTTTATTTGGAGTTGATTAGATGTTCGATTTAGGGCAAGAAGACATGCTGAACACTCATTTGAAAACAATTTTCTACCCGGACATGTAGTTCGCCTGGAATCCGGCCAGAGCCGGAAAATGATTAAAAGTTAAAGTTTCATTTATAGTTCATTAGATATCCGATTAAGCGGTAAGAAGAGATGCTGAATCCGTTTGTGACAATCATTCTTGCCCGGACATATAGTTCGACAGGAATCCCGCAGGATTCGAAAAATTTGTTACAAGTTAAATTTTTATTTGAAGTTGATTAGATGTTCATTATTGGAGAAAGAAGATACCCTGGGTTCGTTTTTTAGCTTTCTTTTTTTGCCGGACAATTCGTTCAGGAGTTTGGCCGAAACCGGGAAATTGGCAAAAGTGGCAGGAAGTCTTTGTCAAAACAGATATGACTTAAAGGGGTAAACATGCATGCCGAATCCATATATGAACTTGGTTTTCTCAGATGATTAGCTATTTGGCCTTAATCTGTTTCTGAATTTTAATAGTTAAAATATTCAAGGAGTCTGGCGAAGACTGGATCTGGCTAAGAGAAGACCCAGTTGTATGGATCAGATATTGAATTTTTGGTATCCCATCGAAACCTTTGGTCTTGTTTTACTTGGGATTGCAGTACTTCAGGGATAGGCACGTCTCTTGACGTGAAAACTAGCCTACTTTTGTTTCCGAACAAATTTACTTTGTATCCACTATACCCTGGATCGCGCCTTTCGTTGCCAGAGAGCTCTGGGTTGTATAGATAATCTTGGGATCGCAGAACGGCACTTTTATCATCAGTGTTTGCACAAAATTCGCCTACGGCGCATTTCGCAGTCTTCACTATTTAGACAAAGGTTGCCTCATTTAGTTGGCGTTTGAGGCATGGAATTTTGGGGGGCTCAAACTATGTTAAAAGCTAAATTTTTGCGTGAGAAGTAGTTAAATATTGCCAGAAAAAAGGCGAATTCTATACATTTCGCCTGCGGCGCCTTTAATCGTGGGCCCAGCCGTTAGGGACGTTGTCGCTATGTAGCAAATATCGTTTTTTTGCGATTATTTCAAGTCCTATTGGCAAAACTGGAACAGTCTTCCAAAGGTAAAAGGCTATAGTGATGGTGTATCCATGAAAAAAAAACATAAGCCGAAAACCGTGAAAACGCGCAAATTTTTCTCTTTAGACTTTTTTGTACATACTCAGCAACTTCTTACGTTGTAGCTTCATGAAGGCAACTCGCTGTGTTTTCCATTTTTTTTTTTTAATAAATTCAGTAAAAATCAGGTACCGATTCGGTCAATTTTACCAGGTGCGCCCCCCCCCCCCAATAAAGCTAAGCTCGGGACGCCCCTGCTGGGATTATTTGGAAATACACCAGTGCACCTAAATAGAACATAATTAAATGTTCTTCTTTTTTTTATAGTGTTTCCTTCTTCTTTTCTTTCTTTATTCCTACTCCGTCTATGCCATGGGGATCGACTAAAACCAGGAAGTGAAGGGAACGCGAGAAAAGCAGGAAGGCATACTAAAACCAGGAAGGGTATACTAAAACCAGGAAGGCTGTCGCCAGAACTCAAAATTGGAAAGCCGTACCTATCCCTTCCTCTGTTTAATACTCTTTGAGGGGTCAGCAGTTTTTCAAATTCAAAGTTCGCCATCCCTTCCTCGTTTTAGTATCCTGACATGGGTAGGCATTAAGTTCAGTAAGGGGTCAGGAACTATACAAATTGTATTTAATCTTTCTGACTGTAGGTGACTAAAAGCGAGGGGTCGGAACTAAGATATTTCAAGTCAACCATTTCCTTCCTCGTTTTAATACCTTGAAAGTACTAAAACGAGGAAGGAAATTATTCTTCTTTGCAACGTCGGCAACTATCAAATCATAAAGTCCACTATTTCTTTCATCGTTTCAGTAGCTAGTCACGGGTAGTACCTTAAAGTATTAAAACCAGGAAGGAAATGGTGGACTTGTAATATCTTAGTTGCTCACCCCCTCGCTGGACTCGGAGGATTTTAGCCGCTACTGAAAGAACTAGAATGAAAAGGTGACTTTGAATTCTTATAGTTGACGACCCCTCACGGAACTTAATGCCTACCTATGTCAGGATACTAAAACGAGGAAGGGATGGTGAACTTTGAGTTTAAAAAGTTGCTGACCCCTCATAGAAGACTAATTTAAAATTTTAAATTTCCTTCCTCGTTTTAGTACTTTCAAGGTACTAGAACGACGAAGGAAATAGTGGACTTGAAATATCTTAGTTGCCGACCCCTCGCTGGACTTAATGGCGGCCCATGTCAGGATACTAAAACGAGGAAGGGATGGTGAACTTTGACTTCGAAAAGTTGCCGACTCCTCAAAGAATACTAAATAGAGGAAGCGAACGATGCGGCGAATTCTGACGACAGCCTTCCTCGTTTTAGTATGCCCTTCCTGGTTTTAGTAGTGATCGACTAAAAGCAGGAAAGGAAAGGCAAGAGAAAAACAGGAAAGAATACTAAAACCAGGAAGGGCAAACTAAAACGAGGAAAAAATTACCAGGAATCGAGGATTCGAAAAACTGGCAAGCCTTTCCTCTGTTTAGTATCCCGTGAGGGGTCGGCAACTTTCATTTGTTAACGTTCACCTTTTCCTCCTTTTAGTATTTGAAAAAACTGGCAAGCCTTTCCTCTGTTAAGTATCCCATGAGGGGTCGGCAACTTCCATTTGTTAAAGTTCACCTTTTCCTCCTTTTAGTATTCGAAAAAAATGGCAAGCCTTTCAGACTAAAAGGAGAAAAAGGTGAACTTTTACAAGCGTAAGTTGCCCACACCTCACGAGATACTATACAGAATAAAAGCACGGTACAGCTTGCCAGTTTTTTCTAATACTAAAAGGTGAACTTTTACAAATGTTAGTTGCTGACCCCTCACGGGATACTAAACAGAGGAAAGGCTTGCCAGTTTTTTAGAATTACTAATTTCTTTCCTCGTTTTGGTACTCTCCGTGACAAGCTACAAAACCAGGAAAGAAATGGTGGACTTGAAATTGCCGACCCCTCGCTGGACTCATGATCGCCTACTGACAAGGTACTAAAAGGAGGAAAGGGTGAACTTTCACAAATGTAAGTTACCGACCCCTCACGAGAAACTAAACTGGGGAAAAGCACGGCACAGCGTGCCAGCTTTTTTCGAATACTAAAAGGAGGAAAAGGTGAACTGTTACAAATGTAAGTTTTCAACCCCTCACGGGATACTAAACAGAGGATTGGCTTTCCATTTTTAAAATTAAATTATTATTATTTTTACTGTTGAACGAAAATAACAATAGGGAAGAGCTCATTTTTTGTTTATCAGAACTTATGATGACATGGTGGAACTCAAGCAGTTTTATTTCTCATTACGCCAGCCTCTAATCATCATTGAGAGGTCTCGGTTTTCGATAAGGAATACAATTACTGGAGTTTGGAACAAGTTTAAAGACCTTTTTGTACAGGACCGAGCAGTGATCACTTTGAAAAAGAAAATTAAAACTCATCTGTTGGCAGAATACTGATATTAAAATATGATACGTTCCCGTTTATGGTATCCCGGTAAATCCCAACCCTAAATTATTAATTTTGTTTTAGAAAAAGTCAGAGTTCCTTCAGCTTAGGCCACAACTTGGTGTTATTGTTATTATTTATTTATTTGTATCGTGTGGAGAGTTTGGTATGGTGTGCATAAGTATACGGAATGGAACGAGTCTTTCTTTTCTGTTGTGTGCGTATTTACAGAGGAACGACTCGTTTCTACTATGTCCATATTGTCACTGTTTAAAATGGGACCGAGCTAACGAGCTCATATCCCTGCCGGCCCCCAGTGATCAAAATATATTGTCACGAAGTATTTTCTGAATTAAATGAACCTGAACCATCAAGTGTTGATCCATTTGTGTTCCTTTGCAGATGACGCCAGTGTCTTTTGGACTCATCTGTCTTGTACTGCTGACCCCAAGCAACGGGTTAGGGTTTTCAGGGAAACGTCAAGAGTGGAGGCAGCGACTCGGTACTCTTTTGCTCAGAGATGGCTGTCTTGACATCCAATCGGACAGCATAGCGTTCCTAGCTGCGATGAGTCAGCATGTAAAACAACCGAAGTCGCTCTATCGCAGATCATTACCAAAACAGCTTGGATACTCCTGTCCTACTCTAGTTTTTGGATCGAAAAATGTCGAACAGGTCTCGTCTACCCTTCAGGACCTTCGAGCTCAGCAGATCTTCAAGCCAACTTCTTCGGTTATAATTTTTACCTCAGATCCGAAAATTCGGCAGAACTCGCCAGTTGGCGAAGCCTTGCTGTACACGCGTGACGCGGTGTCTGTTCGCTCAACACCCAGTAAGACATTATTCTACAGCTCTAACTTCAAGTCAGTAAAGTCTGCTGCCTGGACCAGCTTTCGTCCTAAGCCCTCGGATGCTCTGGTGACACGAAAGTTAGACATGAAAGGGTCCGAAATGAAGTATGTTGTCTTTGAATTTATGAACCATGTCCAGGTTCACAATGGCACATTTTTGGGAGTCGACGCACGCGCTGTTCAGTTCTTCGCTCTTAGTTTAAATATGACAGTTGAATACATAGTCCCATCTGGTGCCACGTGGGGCGTCATCTTCCCAAACGGTAGTGCGACTGGATGGAAAGGGATGATCATCAGAGGAGAAGTAGACATCGCCGCAACAACAACTTTGACAACGGATTTACCCACACCCCTTCGAGATATTATATACCCTCATTACATCGATCAGTTGTGCCTCGCAACCTCACCAACTCCCGAAAAACCTAAATGGTACGCTCTGATTCTCCCACTTGATGATACTATGTGGGTAGTGACAATCTTCCTTGGGATGTTTGGTGGACTCTATCTCTATGGATTCGCGTATCTTTACCGCCGTATCTTGAAGAGAAGCCCACAAGGCTGGGAAAACCTGTCCTATACGCTCTTCTATAATTATGCTGCTCTATTGAGGACCCCAATGGCGGACGATTTGTCCAAGTGGCCCTTAAGACTGTACAACAGCAGTATTTGGCTCGTGTACTTCTTTATAACCACGGGATACCTAGCATCGCTCGTCAGTAACATGTCTGTTCCTCTACCATCGCCACCCATCAAGACCATTGTTACGTTTTCATTTACTTCAAGAAACTCTGCACGAACGTTCAAACACGCATTTTAGATATGATCAGCTTTGTCACGAAAATCTCGAAAATAATCAGAACGGGAATTGCCAGCAACTGCAATGGGCTGCTCCCCTCTTTAGACACATCTGATTAGTAAACATAATTTCATGTGACTATCATAAAGAGAAATACTACAGTATGATACATACCATGAACTATATATATTCAATGAGCCACTGGCCCTTCTGTTTTTAACAAGAGCTACGAGCTCATATGGCACTTGTTCCTAGTAGTTGGTACAAGGATGTAAATTAAAACGTCACAAAACACCCCCCCCCCTTCCAACCCCCGTTCAAAAAAGATACGAAAGGTTTATTCAAACAATGTTTACAACGGATACGTCACGTCAGCTATGATTTTTCATCAGCGATATTTCGGCCCTTCTTGGCAAGGGTCCTCGTCAGGCTGTCAATTCTCTAGATCAACTGCGCGGAAGGAATCAAACCTGTAACAAATAACTGAAGCTTCTACCGACTATAAATATCTTATTAAAGTAAATTATCTTCAAATACCACTAGAATGAACAAGACCAAAGGTTTCGATGGGATCCCAAAAATTCAATATCTGATCCAGACAACTGGGTATTGTCTTAGCCAGATCCAGTCTTCGCCAGACTCCTTGAACATTTTTACAATTAAAATTCAGAAACAGATTAAGGCCAAATAGCTAATCACCTGAGAAAACCAAGTTCAGATTTGGATTCAGCATGTGTGTTTACCCCTATAAGTCATATCTGTTATGACGAAAACTTCCTGCCACTTCTGCCAATTTCCCGGTTCCGGCCGAACTGCAGAACTACTTGTCCGGCTAAAAAAGAAAGCTCAAAGACGAAATCAGGGTATCTTCTTTCCCCAGTAATGAACATCTAAGCAACTTCAAATAGAAATTTAGCTTATAACAAATTTTCCGATTCCAGCCGGATTCCGGTCGAACTATATGTCCGGGTAAAATACGATTGTCACACAGGGACTCAGCATCTCTTCTTACCCCTAAATCGCTTGTCTAATCAACTAGAAATAAAACTTTGACTTCCAACTGTTTCCGGTTTTGGCCGGATTCCGGACGAACTACATGTCCGGGTAGAAACTTGTTTTCACATAAGTGTTCAGCATGTCTTCTTGCCCTAAATCGAACATCTAATCAACTCCAAATAAAACTTTTAATTTTGACAAACTTTCCGGTTTGGTCCGGATTCCGGTCGAAATACTTGTCCGTTGAGAAAATAGTTTTCACCATCGTCTTCAGCATGTCTCCCTACCTCTAAATCGAACATTTAATCAACTTCAAATAAAACTTTTACTTTCAACAAACTTTCCGGTTTGGGCCGGATTCCGGGGGAAATACTTGTCCATCGAGAAAATAGTTTTCACCATCGTCTTCAGCATGTCTTGCTACCCCTAAGTCGAACATCTAATCAATTTCAAATAAAACTTTTACTTTCAACAAACTTTCCGGTTTGGGCCGGATTCCGGGCGAAATACTTGTCCGTAGAGAAAATAATTTTCACCATCGTCTTCAGCATGTCTTCCTACCACTAAATCGAACATCTAATCAACTTCAAATAAAACTTTTACTTTCAACAAACTTTCCGGTTTTGGCCGGATTCCGGGCGAACTACTTGTCCGATGACAAAATGGTTTTCACCATCGTGTTCAGCATGTCTTCTTACCCCATAATCGACTATCACATTAGCTGTTTCAAAATATTTTGTTTGTCCCTTAATTTGAATCCCCTCCCCCACCCCTAAATGTAGAGCTACAAAGCCCATCTACGAACTTGACTGGTCCGACGACCCAACGAACCCTCACACCAAGTTTCATCAAAATATCTCATTCCCTTCGAGAGTTATCGTGCTTACAGACGGACGGACAGACGGACGGACGGACGGACGGACGGACAGACGGACAACTTTTGCGATGTCATAGGTATCCCTCCACTTACGTTTTGGGATCCCAAAAAACTAGTCCTGAGATTTAATTTTTGACAACGACGCTGTTTTGCTGCACGATTGGGGCGATGGCAGGAAAGGGTTTTTTCTGCATTTTGACCAACTTCGGTTTTTTTATTAATAAAGGGTTGAAAACTTAAATGTTATTTTATTAATGACCTCGTTCTACGTTTCTATTATGAGTACTAGCCTGTACCTATTACTTTGAATAATCACTGCACGGAAAAACTAGTGCTGATATTTAATTTTTGACACTGCTGCAGTTTTTGCTGCACGATTGGGGCGACGGCAGGAAATATTTTTTTTCTGCATTTTGATCGACTTCGGTTTTGTTGTTAATAACGGACTGAGGCTTAAATTTGCTTCCCTTAGTAACCCCATTCCACGTTTCCGGTAGGGAGTACTCGCCTGTATCTCGGTTAATGCCTGCTCGGTTTTTCTTTATCTCAACGGCTTCTCGAATGGTTTGATGGAGTTCGGTGCACGTTGCAAGAATTTGGGCTTTTTCAAAATATACTGAATGGGATGGGTTTTCGAAAATATGTTCTGCAAGTGCAGATTTGAAAGTATAGTTATGACGGTGTCCGTTGGAGAGGGTGTGGTCAATTTCTTGCTCATGCTCTGCAAGTCGTTTTCCGAAAGTTCTCTCTGTCCTTCCTACGTAACGCTTTCCGCAATCACAAGGTATTGAATAAATGCCTCTTTGGTACTGATTTGGGACTTTATCTTTTCCGGAGTTTAGGTAGGACAGCAAAGTATTTTAGGTTCTGTGAAAGACCTGGATGTTGTATTTTTTCAAACTTTTGGACAATTTTTTGGTTACTCCGCGGACGTACGGAAGGTAAACGCGGGCCTTTTTTATTCTGCCTCACCATTACTAGTAGAACTTACAGGATCTTTGGGGGATGAATGCAGCTTCAGTTGTCTTCTGATGATCTGTTCAACCAGTTGAATGGGGTATTTGTTTCCAAAGAGGACGTCCCGAATGTGGCGAAGTTCGTCATCTAAGAGATTTTTGTCGCAAATTTGTATGGCTCGGTCAACTAGTGAGATGATTACTCCGCGTTTCACATATTCTGGCTGGTAAGAATCATATGGAAGGTATCGATCGTTGTGGGTGGGTTTTCTGTAAACTGAGCAGACAAAACTTCCTTCACTGTTAGCAACCAAAACATCTAGGTACGGCAGCTTCTGTGCATCATTTTCGAATTCAATCGTGAACTGGATAGTCGGTTGAATTGAGTTTAAAGTGTCAACGAAACTCACAATGTCTGTTTTTTGGCCTTCCCATGCTGTGAAACCATCATCAACATAACGTTTGTAGAAACTTGGAACCATCGGCGCGATACTGAAAGCGATTTCTTCAATTTTTCTCAGCGTTAATTCGGCGAGTCCCTGCGAAATAGAGCTCCCCATCGCTGCTCCTTCATCTCTAGTGCTTCTTTTTTTTCCCTAAAAGAAGCACTAGATAATTATCCAGAACTGGCAGACAAAACCCCCCTAACTGTAAGCCAAATACTAGATTGTTTTAAACTTGTTTGGGAATCAACATATTTCATCTACATGGGGCAATTCTACTGGCAGCATGAAGGAGCAGCGATGGGGAGCTCTATTTCGCAGGGACTCGCCGAATTAACGCTGAGAAAAATTGAAGAAATCGCTTTCAGTATCGCGCCGATGGTTCCAAGTTTCTAGAAACGTTATGTTGATGATGGTTTCACAGCATGGGAAGGCCAAAAAACAGACATTGTGAGTTTCGTTGACACTTTAAACTCAATTCAACCGACTATCCAGTTCACGATTGAATTTGAAAATGATGCACAGAAGCTGCCGTACCTAGATGTTTTGATTGCTAACAGTGAAGGAAGTTTTGTCTGCTCAGTTTACAGAAAACCCACCCACAACGATCGATACCTTCCATATGATTCTTACCAGCCAGAATATGTGAAACACGGAGTAATTATCTCACTAGTTGACCGAGCCATAAAAATTTGCAACAAAAATCTCTTAGATGACGAACTTTGCCACATCCAGGACGTCCTCTTTGGAAACAAATACCCCGTTCAACTGGTTGAACAGATCATCAGAAGACGGCTGAAGCTGCATTCATCCCCCAAAGATCCTGTAAGTTCTACTAGTAATGGTGAGGCAGAAGAAAAAAATGCCCGCGTTTACCTTCCGTACGTCCGCGGAGTAACCGAAAAATTGTCCAAAAGTTTGAAAAAATCCAAGTCTTTCACAGAACCCAAAAGACTTTGCTGTCCTACCTAAACTCCGGAAAAGATAAAGTCCCAAATCAGTACCAAAGAGGCATTTATTCAATACCTTGTGAATGCGGAAAGCGTTACGTAGGAAGGACAGAGAGAACTTTCGGAAAACGACTTGCAGAGTCTGAGCAACAAATTGACCATCTCTAACGGACACCGTCATAACTTTACTTTCAAATCTGCACTTGCAGAACATATTTTCGAAAACCCATCCCATTCAGTATATTTTGAAAAAGCCCAAATTCTTGCAACGTGCACCGGACTCCATCAAACCATTCGAGAAGCCGTTGAGATAAAGAAAAACCGAGCAGGCATTAACCGAGATACAGGCGAGTACTCCCTACCGGAAACGTGGAACGGGGTTATTAAGGGAAGAAAATTTAAGCCTCAGTCCCTTATTAACAACAAAACCGAAGTCGATCAAAATGCAGAAAAAAATATTTCCTGCCGTCGCCCCAATCGTGCAGCAAAAACTGCAGCAGTGTCAAAAATTAAATATCAGCACTAGTTTTTCCGTGCAGTGATTATTCAAAGTAATAGATACAGGCAAGTACTCATAATAGAAACGTAGAACGAGGTCTGATTCCTTCCCCTCAGTTGATCTAGAGGATTGACAGCCTGACGAGGACCCTTGCCAAGAAGGGCCGAAATATCGCTGATGAAAAATCAGAGCTGACGTATCCGTTCTAAACATTGTTTGAATAAATGTTTCAAAGTCAGCTTGGGCTCAAAGAATATTTAGATACGAAAGGGACCTAGAAATGGGATATCTGAAGAATCCGCTCGTACAACCAGTGCTTCCACTTAGCAGGATTTATCCTGAAATTCAGGATTTTTGGGTCCCTGCAGGATTTTTGTGATTCCAGGATTTTACAGGATTTCCGGACTTTTAGGATTTATCAGGAATTTGCTGATATTTTTAACAGACTGCAGTAAGAGTTAGGGATTTTTCAGAAAACGCAACCATAAATCGATTTTAGCTATAAAAACGAAGGGATGCGGCTTATTTCTTTAATTTTAATCGTCTGATCGTGTCTTCATTTCAGATAGCAAAAAGACACTTTGATCATCAGTGTTTTCACAAAATTTCGCCTACGGCGCATTTTGTAGTTTATATTCCCTATTTAGAAGAAGGGTGCGTCATTTATAGTAGGCGTTGAAGGGTTGGAATATGTGTGAGTATAAGCCACACTAAAAGTTAGAATTTAAGTTAAATTTTGCCAGAAAAAAAAGGCGTGTTTAAAAACGTTTGCCTGCGGCGCTTAGTATAATTTGTCCTGGGTACAGACGTTACAGCTGCTCCTGTTGTATGTACATTTTCAAGTCCTGTCTAGAGACGCCCTCTTTAATGGTAGTGTTGGTCAGAGGCGTTACTAGCCAGAATGTTTGGGGGGGGGGGAGAGGGCAAGGCATTTACCGACTGGCTGGCAATTTTTACCGGCTGTTTTTGCAGAAAAAACGACTGTTTTCAAGAAAAAGACGACCTTGAAAAACAGTCGACTGATTTTCAGAAAAACTGACTTTTTGATAAAAAAAAATCAACTGTTTTCAAGAAAAATCGTGGCGCTTCGCACAGACTCGGTAATTTTGTACTGACTGGCCAACAACATTGGGGACGGAGGTGCCTCCCCCCCCCCAGTCTTCACGTCCCTGGTGTTGGTATTTAGTCGTTTAATATTCATTTAGTTCTTACGGCAAAAACGTTCTAGTCCTCCCAAACGATAGAGACGAAAAACTCAGATACGTTTGCTTAGATCCTCCAGCTATATATAGTCTTAACAACTATCCCTTTAATTAGTACGGACACATTTATATTTTTCGGCAGGATTTCTTGCAGGATTTTTGAACTTTCCGAGCAGGATTTTTCAGGATTTTTGGGGTTCCCGGCAGGATTTTCGAAGCGGAGCAGGTTGAATCACTGCGTACAACCCTTCAAGTTTCATTGGTCCATCCTGGCCGAATGGGTTAGCGCGCCGAACTCCCAAGCGAAGGGTAGCTGGATCGAGTCTCGGTGGTGCCGACCGTTTCGTTTGGGGTGAGCGTTAGTGGCGTTTCCCCGTAAGGCTTGCCCAAATTCCACTCACCTTCAAATCGGTACTTATAGAAATCTAGGGAAAAGCACGTGCAGCTTCGGACGATTTCCCCCAACCACGTATCGTATTCCCTGCCGAGGGCGGAGTATCAGGAGATCGGCACCTGCCTACTCGAACCTTACCCGGTTTGCATGCGAAAGTTTGCATTGTTTGCTTACTTTTCTTTTCTTTTGGTGACGTTAATTTATTTTAGCCTATATATTCTTTGAGCCCAAGCTGACTTTGAAACATTTATTCAAACAATGTTTACAACGGATACGTCAGCTATGATTCTTAATCAGCGATATTTCTGCCCTTCTTGGCAAGGGTCCTCGTAAGGCTGTCAATCCTCTGGTTCAACTTCGGGGAAGGAAACAAACCTGTAATCTATAATTTATATTACAGATTTAACAATTAGTTTAATAGTTTTAAACAATTTGCTCCTGGGGTCTCTTTTTACTTTTTGCGGGTCCCTAACTCCACCCCCACTTGGTTCAGGGGCAATTAGGCCAAGATTGCCAATTTGTTAATGTTTTTAACTTGTTTATTCCAACAATGTTGGAATAAATGTTCCAAAGTCAGCTTGGGCTCAAAGAATATTTATTTTTAACTTGACAATGACTGGAGATAAGACAATGAGATTCCTTTGTGCTTTTAGATCATAATGATTGGGGATATATCGTGGAGTTGAACCACCCCCCAGTGGGCCCAAATTGCCCATGAAAAAAGTTTTTGACCCGTGACTGTAATCAAATCGTAAGCTGGTATGCTTGAGGAAAAAAGGGAGTAAATACGCATTTTGATCGGTCCCCCCCCCCCTTGCCCTCCCGTTAATGGGCAGCTGGGCCCAAATATCCGATGTTCATCTGTGACAGGTCTCAAGTTAACTTTTGCATATTTGGGGAGTTGTATCTATGGATGAGGATTTTGGTTTAACAGCAGCAAACAAGACGACGCGACGTACTTCTTTAACCAACAGTTGGAAACTAGACTCTTCTGTCATATGATGGATGATATGCCGTTCTTAATGAATTGTGACAAAGGGGGCATTAGTCTGCTACGAATTGGTTGCTAATGGAAAAGAGGTATAAAGGGTGGGACTGCATGGCAGGCAGACCATTGAGTGTTCGAACAAATGCTATTCATGCAAGATCTTCAACATTTCTTTGGATTTACACTGGCGGTTTGTTTACATTTAAAGCTTTTAAAGGGGGGTGATTACAAGGTTATTTCAATACTCGTTGGGTTATTGGGAAGAGAAATGTCTTGGTTCTAGAGCTGTTAGTATATAAAATGTGATACACATTTTACTCTTACACTCCACGTCTGAGCGCTTGCGCACTTGTTTGGCCGGATTCCAGACAAACTACTAGTCCGGCAAGAAAGTAAGTTTCAGGTTGGTTTCAGGATATCCCCAAAACCGACTTTCTTAATCGACTACAAAATTTGTTGCTCAACTTCTGAAGTTGACTCCTTGCTCCTGATAATAGGGTTACGGAGCACATCTTCGAATTTGAGTGGCTCTTTGATCCAAGGATCCTCACACCCAAACTGTAAAAACTAGTTCGAGAGTTGTTGTACTAACAGACAAACTGACGGACAGACGGACAAGCTTGGTGAAGTCGGAGGTATCCCGTCACGTACATTTTGGGTTCACAATAAAAAGAGGACATATACAAGAAAATACATATAAAACAACAAAACAAAATAACTTTACATTAACTAAACTTCGCCATCTCTCTCTCGAAATTTCACCACACCATCAACCAATCTGCCAATTTTACATATAACGCTTGGCGTCGTGCTCTTTAAGATGTCAGGAAGTAACACAACCTCACCTCCCAATAATTCCCTTCTTAGCCCAGAAAGATCTGGACACCGGCACAGAGCTTGAACCAAATCACCAAATCCATTACCACATAGAGGGCAAGCTTGAAGGGAGGGCGTTATAAAGAATATTAAATGAAAACGTAACTACAGAGCAAGCACTGGAATCTGATTGGCGCTACTTTGGGATCGAACACTTGCCGGTGGTTTTGAGTCGCAAATCATCTTACAAGAGCCTCCGACGTCTTGCCGAGCGCTACGAAGTAGTCCGTGATGAAACCATCTTCTTAGACGAGTTGGCAGAAAGTCCTGGGATTACATGGATGCAAAGGGCTGCGATTTTGTTTGGGCAGAAAACCAAATACCGCGACCGTTTTGAAAGGCCGACAGTGAACATCGTTGACGAATTCGTGACCGAGATCCAGTTTTCAGCAACTACCCCTCGATACTCCATATTGGCTCCTGACCTCGATATCGTGTCCATGCGAATCAGTGCGGCGGGTCTCGTCGAATATTGGAACAATGAGGTTGCAAGTCGCTCCAAACACCGGTACCCGCCAAAGCCTGACCTTTACGAAATTTCAGGCTTGACCTTTTCCTTGCGCAGTCTACAAGGCGGGTTTTACACCTTGGGGTTTGGACTTCTGGCCAGTGCCCTCGCTATACTTGGCGAGAGAGTGAGCAGTGTTTTCTTGAAGAACTTGCAAAAATAAAGTTTTTTTTCTTCACATTCGATAAGACTTTGTGTGGTCATGTTTTTGGGCACTCTGTTACGCCATGATTGAAATAAAGCAGCAGCACCCACACAGTTACTGAGCAGTTTCTCAGTTATGTTCAAGCTTGACCTTTTCCTTGAGCAGCTTTATGTTTTTCTCTAATAACTGTACCGTTGTAGTACTGGGAGAGTTGGATTTTTATGAGGAACAGTTTTTAAGAATCTATAGTTTTATTATATTCTTGCACTTAGACTCTGTCATGACAGGAATAAAGTAGTATTTAGAAAGTTCACAGACAGTCGTACATACCCTGTAGTGGCCAAGGAAAAGCTGCCTTGGGGCCCTAACATCGGAATAGGACGAAGTGTTGGGGCCCCGACTTTGGCATGGGCCGCAGTTCCCAATTAATAATAAGCTTCCTTTGCATAATCGGGCAGCAGTTCCTAATGAATAATAGGTTTCCTTTTCAAAAAGGCAACTATTGAATATCTACAGTCGCTGTCTGTGATCAGAAATAACCGTAGATATCTAATATGACACTAAAAGTGTCCCATTTCTTTGTCTCAGCTGCGTCTCAATCAGAGCAAAATAACACCAGGGAGTAGCGTCTATACCAATTCTTCACTATGCTTTACAAACGGGACATACTTGTTGTGCCGCCCAATACGCTTACGGCATTTAATGCGAGACAAACTTGCGGGTATAGAAATTTCTAGTAAAGCAAACGTGTGGTTTGCAAATACCAAGAAAACAATGGAGGCTGTATCATTTTTTTGCTATGTTCAAAATATAAAGTTATCGGAGCTAGCACTCGTGAACGACTGAATACGTTTCAGCAGGGACGTTCTCTATCGCTAGTGGTGCTAGTATCGCTGCTATTCGTGTGTGTCAATTTTGTCAATTCTTGGCGCTACTCCCTATTGTTATTTTGCTCTGGTCTAAATCTGCGTCTGACTGGCAGAAGAGGACCAAGGTCCAAAGAATCGCGTGTGCTCGACGCTACCAATAGTACAGTCAATCTAGCGTCAAATACGACTTGACTGCAAACAAATTTGCAACAAAAATGTTTTTTACACCATTTTGTAGAGAAAAAAAACTGTACAACATATCAAAAGTTGAGATACCCAGCGGGGTGCAAACTTTGGTTTTCTTAGTGTTTTCTTTTTTTATTTTTGGTTTCCAGCTGAAACTGTCAAATTTCTTGAGGCTTACCGTTTACTTCACGGAAAAACATGGTTTTGGTGTGGTTTTATGATCTGAACTCGAATATCACATCAAATATAAGATACGGTCGACCGAAAGTGTTTCACCTTCATCACCATACACAAAATTCGCAATTATGTTATAGCACAATTGTTTGACCGCATATAAATCGCAACAGAAATGATTACACCATTTTGTAGAGACAAGGAAACTATTCTAAGTGTCAAAAATTAGAAATCTATCTCAAGCTTACCGTTTTCTTCGTAGTATATACGTTTCAATGTAATTTTTGTGCTGAATTCAAATATCATATCAGATTCAAGATATGCTCAACCTAAAAGTGTTTCACATTCATCCCCAGACAAGTTTCTTTGGAACTCTTATTATCACAAATATTCCTTGAGCCTTAATTCCTGAATGCCTGCTCAGTTTTTATTGTGTTGCGAGAGCAACACTTTGGTTTTGTCCTCGTTTTTTTTTTTTTTTTTTTTTTTTTTCCTATGACTCCGATTTCATTTTATTCCTGGTAACTGAGAAGGGTCTAACCTGTGCGGTTTTTACGGAAAGTGTGGACCTTAGGCCGGATTGATGAATATGACATTACATTTTGGAAAGCTCCGTAGACCTCTTGCCTGGGGCCAATAAGGATGGTTTTTGCTTGTCATCGAGCCAGAGCCTACGGTTTGCGAAGTGAAGTGGAGTTGTATAGCCTATATCAGAGAGGACTATCTGAAGTTGTGTAGCGAACCTTTCGTTTCATCAAAAGATGTTTCCGCTTTCGAGTGGAAAGCTCCGTTCTAGCACGCAGGCAGGCAGGCACCAGTTTCAAATTGAAGATGGACTAAAATCTATAAGTGTTAAATATATGCGGCAGTTACCCGGCCCCACAGCCAACATATCTTCTTTGAGTGATAAATAGAAAAATCTACAGAGACAAAAAAGTGGCTTTTTCCCACGGGTCCGAAAGTTCTGCCATCTATTGTTTCTGTCCATGTCTGCGACGATTTCAGCTGAGTTTATAATTTTTTTTTTTTGCACTTTGGTTTGTGGTAGAGTAACGGTATCAGATGTGCCTCTTAAACTTTAAAAGTTCTCTCATTGCTAAAGAAACTAGAGCTTATCCTTTGCTCCTTTCTAAGTCGTGACGTTAGAAAGTTGGCCTACGGCAAAAAAGTCAACTTTTGAACTAAGACAGGTAGAATTTTTTTTTCGACGGCAATCGATAGCCATTGATGAGCCGATCAAAGTATATGCCATCCATTTTTTGGTACAAAAATTCCTTCATGAGATACACCAGTTTGAAAATTTCAAAGGGGTTGACAACTTCATAGTAAGGTACATTGAAACCAAAAATAGGCGATACCAGTTATGATACATATAGGGGACTTTTAAGCAACAGTAGACTGTTAGCCCATAATCATCTTCGGTAATGAGGGGTTTGCAGCTTTTGCTTGTTGGTATACCTGTTATTTGTTTCCGGTGTATTCGATGGTAAGAACAATTTGGTTCCCAATGGTAAGATATGCAAGGGACTTGTAAGTAATAATCGGCTGTTATGCTACAATCATCTTCTGCGATGATGGGTTTGCAGCTTTTGCTACCTGGTGTACCCATTATTTGTTTCCGGTTAACTTAATGTATATCACGGGAGAGGGACTTGTAAGTAGGAATCGGTTCACGAGGGGCTAGGAATTTTTGCAAATGGGTGCACATTGTATTCGATTTCTATAAATCTGAAGGTAAGAAAGTTTGTGTCGATGGTCTATCAATGTAACCGAGGATTAACTGTTTACACAACGGATACAAACGAAAATGTAAAGCAATGAGGTAGTTTCATAATAATTAATAGTGTCATCTATAGTATTTTAATCCTGAAAAGTTACGGATAGCTTTCTATTACCAACTAGATTATATAAGATATTGTTCCAAGTTTTCATCCGTCACGATGTCTACGATTGAAAAGGATAAAGTACAACTGACTGCAAAGTTAATTTAGTCCCTTCTTCCTATATTATTTTGTTGTTGTTTTTACAACGCTGAAGAATACCTTTTGATCATATGATTATTTTTTTTAGAACATCCCGTTTAAAAAGCTTATGCTATAATCATCTTCAGCGATGAGGGGCTTGCAACTTTTGATAGCTGGTAAATCCATTATTTGTTTCCGGTGAATTTGATGTCAATCACGGGAGACGGACTTGTAAGTAAGAATCGGTTCACGAGAGGCTAGAAATTTTTGAAAATTGGTGCACATTGTATTCGATTTCTGTAAATATGACAGTAAGAAAGTTTGTATCGATGGTCTATCGCTATAACCTAGGATTAACTGTTTACGCAACGGGTACAAACGATACGGTAATGTAAAACAATAAGGTAATTTTGTAATAATTAATAGTGTCATCTATGGTATTTTAATCCTGAAAAGTTACGGATAGCTTTATAATATCAACTAGATTATATAAGATATTGTTCCAAGTTCTCATCCGTCACGATATCTACGATTGAAAAGGATAAAGTTCAACTTCGACGGCAATCGATAGCCGCTGATGAGCTGATCAAAGTATATGACATCCATTTTTTGGTAAAAAAAATTCCTTTATGAGATACACCAGTTTGAAAGTTTCAAGGGGTTGACAACTTCAGTAGTAAGGTACACACTGAAACCAAAAATAGGCGATACCAGTTGTGAGACATTTAGGGGATTTGTACGCGACAGGCAACTGTTAGCTCATAATCATCTTCGGCAATGAGGGGTTTGCAGCTCTCGCTAGTTGGCGTACCTGTCATTTGATGAACAATTTGGTTCCCAAATGTAAAACATGCAAGGGACTTGTAAGTAATAATCGGCTGTTATGCTACACAAATCTTCAGCGATGAGGGGTTTGCAACTTTTGCTAGTCGGTATACCCATTATTTTTATCCGGTGAACTTGATGTCTATCACGGGAAAGGGACTTGTCAGTAGAATCGGTGCACGAGGGGCTAGAAATTAGTGCAAATTGTTGCACATTGTATTCGATTTATATAAATCTGACGGTAAGAAAGTTTGTATCGTTGGTCTATCGCTGTAACCTAGGATTTACTGTTAACGCAACGGGTACAAACGATACTGTAATGTAAAACAAGGTAGTTTCGTAATAATTAATAGTGTCATCTATGGTATTTTAATCCTAAACAGTTACGGATAGCTTTATAATACCAACTAGATTATATAGGATATTATTCCAAGTTTTCATCCGTCACGATGTCTACGATTGAACAGGATAAAGTTCAACTGACTGCAAAGTCAATTTAGTCCCTTTTTCCGATATGCTTTTGTTGTGGTTAGGGCAATCGATAGCCCTTGAAGAGCTGATCAAAATATATGCCATCAAATTTTCTGAACAAAAATCCTTCATGAGATAAGCCAGTTTGAAAGTTTCAAGGGGTTGATAACTTCAGGAGTAAGGTACACACTGAAACCAAAAATAGGCGATACCAGTTGTGAGACATGTAAGGGACTTGTAAGCAACATTCGACTGTAAGCAACAGTCGACTGTTAGCTCATAATCATCTTCGGCAACGAGGAGTTTGCAGCTTTTGCTAGTTGGTATACCTGTTATTTGTCTCAGGTGTATTCGATGGTAAGAACAATTTTGTTCCCAATTGTAAGACATGCATGGGACTTGTAAGTAATAATCGGCTTTTAGCTATAATCATCTTCAGCGATGAGGGGTTTGCAACTTTTGATAGCTGGTGCATCCATTATTTGTTTCCGGTGAATTTGATGTCAATCACGGGAGACGGACTTGTAAGTAAGATCGGTTCACGAGGGGCTAGAAATTTTTGAAAATTGGTGCACATTGTATTCGATTTCTGTAAATATGACAGTAAGAAAGTTTGTATCGATGGTCTATCGCTATAACCTAGGATTAACTGTTTACGCAACGGGTACAATCGATACGGTAATGTAAAACAATAAGGTAGTTTTGTAATAATTAATAGTGTCATCTATGGTATTTTAATCCTGAAACGTTACAAATAGCCTTCTTCCGATATTGTTTTGTTGTTGGTTTTACAACGCTAAAGAACAGCTTTTGATTATGTGATTATTCTTTTTAGAACATACCGTTTTAAAAGCTTCGATAAGTTGACAATTTCAGCATTTAACCGACAGCGAAGAAACAAAACCAAAGTGTTGCTCTCGCAACACTTTAGCCGGCGAAGTCGGACAAAGGTTGCCGCAACACTTCACGTTGCCCGGGCAACGTAGGTCTAGTTTTTTTTTCTTTAGGATCCAAAAACCACATTGACCTAGAAAGTGTGGCGGAAGAAAAGGACCTGGGTGTCACAATTGACAACCAGTTTAAATTTCATCCCCACACTCGCCACCAAGTTGCTAAAGGAAACAGAGCACTCGGGCTTGTCAAAAGGACCATCACCTCTAGGAAGCCTGTGATCAGTAAGAAGCTTTATACTGCGCTTGTGAGACCCCACCTTGAGTACGGCATGATTGTTGCATCACCCCACCACAAAATGGATGTCAAAGAGGAGTGCAAAGACGAGCCACTAAGATGTCACCACTTTAAAAGCCCTAGAACACCACGAACGGTTGAGGGTACTGAAGCTTCCCAGCCTCTCGTGTCGACGTAAACGCGGCGACGTCCTGATGATAAAAAAGCTGTTGGACTCCGACATTATTCCTGGGGTATTCGAGAGCTCCCAGTCAAAGTCGACGAGAGGCCATTCCAAGAAGCTCCAACTGACCAGCTGTAAACGAAGCGAGCGGAGTGTTCCACTCTGGAACAGCCTTTCCGAAAAAACTATCAACGCTGCTACCCTGGATGGCTTCAAAAAAGGCGTGGACGAGGACTGGCGAAATGCTGAATGTCGGCTGTACTGGGATTCCAGTGAGCCGATGGGACAACAACATCTACCAACCAATCAATGCCGGCTACACTGGAATGCCAGTGAGCCGATGTTACAACAACGATCTGACAATCAAGCCGCCAACCAGCGAGAGACTCTACAGGAGGTTAACACCACCATATCTCGCTGGAAGTGCGATTTAAGGTAATTAAAGTAGAAAAAAAAACGAAAAGAAAAAATAAAACAGAGCAGGCATTAACTGAGATACAAGCGAGTACTCCCTACCGGAAATTTGGAACGGGTTATTAATGGAAGAAAATTTAAGCCTCAGTCCCTTATTAACAACAAAACCGAAGTCAATCAAAATGCAGAAAATAACCTTTCCTGTCGTCGCCCCAATCGTGCAGCAAAACAGCAGCCGTGTCAAAATCTCAGCGCTAGTTTTTCGTGCAGTGATAATTAAAAGTAATAGATACATGCGAGTACTTTCTACTAGAAACGTGGAACGAAGTTATTAATGGAATAAAATTCAAGCTTCCAGCCCCTTTTTAATAAAAAAAAAAAAACGAAGTTGATCAGAATACAAAAAATATTTTCCTGTCATCGCCCTAATCGAGCAGCAAAAACAACGACCGTGTAAAAAATTAAATCTCAGGACTAGGTTTTGGGGATCCCAAAACGTAAGTGTCTGTAGAACTCTCGAACGAAATGAGATATTTTGATGAAACTTGGTGTGGGGATTCTTTGGGTCAAGAATAAGGTCGAGTTCGTAGATGGGCTTTATAGGCCTATATTTAGGGGTGGGGGAGGGGGTTTAAATTAAGGGGCAAGCAAATTTTTCTTAAACAGCTAATGAGACAGTCGATTGTGGGGTAAGAAGACATGCTGAACACGATGGTGAAATAATTTTTTCGCCTGACAATTAGTTCGCCCGGAATCCGGCCAAAACCGGAAAATTGTTAAAAGTATTTGTAGTTGACTAGATGTTTTAAGTACAAGTTCTGTAGTTAAAACTCAAGTACTACTTAAGTACAACTGTGGTCTGGTACTTAATACTTGATAATTAAGTACAAAATTTGGAAGTACTTAATACTTAAGTACAAATTGGAAGTACTTGTTACAACACTGGTCCCCAAGAACAACTTTTGAGCCCTTCAAGACTGTGAACGTTATGAAAATACTTAAGCTCATTAAGAGCGTAAAAATCAGACACGACATACACTCCAGCCACCTATGGGGAACAAGAAACCCAGGACTCAGCTCTTGAGCCTGAAAGAACTAGAGGCCGAAAGGGAAGCTTGGACTAAGATGGACGCAGCTTTCGTAAAGCTCATATATCATGTCTGATCCCGTCACCACAGGAAGCCATCCTAAAGTTAATCCTAAAGGGTAACATAGCTAATATATATAGTAACATAGAACTTCAGTCAAGACCGGGCGAGGATGATTTTAATAATTACATATATGTAGGCTTTATACGCATATGTTATAAATAGATATTTATATTAAAGATTATTAACTGATATGTATATAGAACAATTAATAATTGGGGTAAGCCAGTCTTAGATCTGTTCAGGTTAAGCTTTACTCAGGTTCAGGTTCAGGTTTATATATTTACGTACAAATTTATAAAATAAATTACACTTCTTTCCCGGCAGAGAGGCATCTCGAATGCTCGGGAACAACATTCAATAAAAAAAAAACAGTTTAACTTAAATAAATGACGAGTAATCATCCGCAATACCATAAATACAAAATAAATAACAAACCCACCCCACACATAGGCTTGAGTAGAAAATTAAGGGCATCCCGTGTCTTAGGGTCCAAAATGGTTCGACACGAAAAAGGATAGATTAATTAACCATATCGCAATTAAAATTCACTACACTTATTATATCTCACTCATGAACAGTAGGCCACTCATGAGCCTAAATAGGAGGGACAAACGATGACTCTTTAAATTAGTGACGTCAACCAAATACAGAAAAATTCAATTATTATTAATTAAGTAATAAGTAATTACTAAAAATGAATAAAGTACGGTTATTAATTGGCCATTCAACGCATTCATTTTGGATCTATATTCGGTTGTAAGTGCGAACAACGGATAATATGTAAGAGAACTGTGGATTTCTGGGATAGTGATGAATGGGAAACACTTTCGGCGGTATCAATTGATACCCGTATGATACCCGGGTTGATACCCGGTTCCATATCCGTATGGAACCATTTTTGCCATGGCCTCAGGCTTTTTGTGCAATAAATTCTATTCTATTCTATTCTATCTTTAATCAGATGTGATGTTCGAGTTCAGCACATAAGAATACATCAGAAATGTGTTTCACATGAACTAAACATTGAGCCTTAAGAAAATAAAAAATTTCAGCTGAAAAATTAAACTTAAATAGAAAATCCTAAAAAAAAAACGAATTTTGCACCCCGCTGGGTTTCTCAACTTTTGATATGTTGTACAATGTTTTTTTCTCTACAAGAAGGGTTTTTATGTATATTGACCGCAGAGGCGTTAGTCAAAATGTTTCGGGTGGGGGGCAAGGCAAGGCATTTACCGACTGCCTGGTAATTTTTGGAAAAACAGACTGTTTTGGCAAAAAATCAACTGATTTTCAGAAAAACCTACTGTTTTCATGAAAATATTCAACTATTTTGACGAAAAATTGCGGCGCTATCTTTTACCGACTGCCCGACAACATAGGGGGGGCGTATCCCCCCCCCCCAGTCTTGATAGCCGCAAACAGTAAAGAAGAATCAACCTCCTCGTCCGACAAAATCAGCCTTTATTCCCGGATCAAAATATGATTTGTGTTCCAACTCCCGTGGAGTTTTCAACCTCTTACCGAATTAAGAGCCCGTTGGAACGTAGCCTAAAGTCGTAAGGGTAGATTAATGACCTAAGCTCGATAAATTCTTTGGTCCTTTTATTTTTCAAAAGTACAGCGCCACTCGGGTTTTTGAAGCTGATGTCATAGATACCATGCCACGGAGGGATCGCCTAAAAAGAGGCACGGCACGGCACAAGATAGTGTAGGAGGCATGAGTACTAAAGAGAGGCACGAAAACCAAATGGGTCATTTCAGGCTTCATAGCTTGTTCACACAGGGCTGAAACAGCGGCCAATTCTCGATCAGCGGCTGATTTACGCGCGTAAATAGCGGTGAAAAAATTTCAAAAATCAGCCGCTGATTTCCAAATAGGCGCTTATTTTCGTCGCGCTCACCGATCAGGACAAACTAAATCCTTTGGAATGTGAACTCTGATGACTCTAGGGACAGTAAACAGACTGTAATTAGGAGAATTAGGTCAAACTTGGTGAATTTGAGGTCAATTCAGTTCAAATTCTGCCAGACCAAGGTGAACATAACATGATTTTTACACTGAGAATCTCAGGATTACTAAATGATCGAAAAAAGGTAGAATAATTACAACAGCGCATGTCCTATTTATGTCTAACATTTATTTTTGTTGTTTTCTTTTAAAAAAATAATAATTTGACTAACCTTTCCATTCAACCTTCTTGAAAAGTAACTGAACAACACTTACTGATTGCATTCTGTTGTCGTTTTATTCGTATTTATTATTAATTATATTGTATGTTCTCATTTAAAAACAAAAATATTTAAATGAATTTTATTTGTTTTTTGACTTAGAATTGTCGAATCGCCTGAAATTTGTCAATATTCAATTTTTGACTTTTTCCTAGTCTATAGACTACAAGTCAACTATATTTGACTTTGACTGACTCAAGAGATGTTTTATTTTATTTTATGTATTTTGTTACAAACAAAAGAATATTCTAAATTAGGTTTTTCTTTTTAATTCTCCCGTCAACCACAAATAGTTGAGATCTGTCGTCTGAACAGATCAGCCGCTGTTTACGCGCTTATTTCAGTCACGTGTGAACAAGTTATCAGAGTGAGGGGTAGGAACAATTTTCTAACGTACCTTCTCTGAGGCTCTGGAGTTACGAACTCTGGAGTTCTAACTCACTTGTCTACTTCTACTACTAGCTAATCTCCTTTTATTACGCGTGCCTCCTGCATCACGCCTTGCCGTGCCGTGCCTCTTTTTGGTCGATTCCTGTCACGGAGCATGATAGATGAACGTATACCAGTGACAAATATCCGTAGAGAAAGCTGATGACAAAATATAACATCTGTTTTATTAACCACGTCGAAGGTAAAAGGACGATTGCATACCTTTTAGAAGCCGGCTGGAACACACCCGGCGTGACACTTTTTATTTATTTCTCTACTCCTGGTTTTGGCCTCGCCCAATGAAGATCAAAAATAAATAAATAAACTACTTGAAGGTTGCAAAAGCTCACGAATAGCAATAGGTTAGTTTTTTCAACGGTGATACGCCGGGAAGAGGGAAGTATTAGCAATTCCGCCCTTCTGTGATGACCTAAATAATCCTATAAACATCACCAAAAAGAATGCCATGAACATTGTAGCAGTAATAACTTGGAAAGATGCACAGAAGGAAGGTCAGTCTTCGAGTCTTATTTTATATTTTTTTTTGTTAATAGAAAGAGTGGTTTCTATTAACCTCTCACCAGAGCAAAAGAACTCTAAAGAGTATTGCGCGAACTTTTAAAAAGTGTCACATACAGCGTGTTCCATCCTACTTACCGTAGTTACTACGCATGACGTCACGAATTCTGGCTTTTTGCCGTCAAGGCTGGAACGATTTTTCTATTTTCCAGCAGGATCTCACGCCAGCGGCGAATCCGACCAATCACGTTACAGAAATGCGTAGTTACTACGCTCCCGAGCATGGTAAGCAAATAGTAACTATTAGTTACTATTTGGAACGGTCAGCGTAGTAACTTTTCGTGAGGATGGAACGGAAATAGTAACTAATAGTAACTATTGTTAGAAGGGTGGAATACGCTCACAGTAAATCGCAGCAACACTAGCTTCACTAGTGGATACGAATATCCCTACCGAAACTCAACCAATCGCAGAGTAGAAATATTTTACTCTGACCAATCGTTAACGAGCGCTGGCTAGAACTGCGTCCGCCACTATATGCGAACACAGCGACGGAGGCCCATTTTCGGTGCATGGGAAGGATAGGTCTTCGCGATACTCTCTAGAGTTGTTTTGCTCTGCCTCTCACTACTCACAGCACGTGCATCTTTTATTATATGCGAGACTGTCAAGTGAATGGCACCACAAGAATGGATGAATGTACGCGTCGCTACTAAGTAATTAAAGAACCTCTCGTACTTATACTGCCTTTTACTTTATCATAAGTTCCCCTATGGAATTACCAACTTAAAAAATCCCCATCCTTCGCCATTGTTTCGTTTTGCATCTGTGACTTTTTCGTATGACCCGAGTTTGCAAATAACAAGGTCCGCCGAAAACCCCGATGAAATTTTTTCAAGAATTAGTATAGCATACAGCGAAAATCGGGTCACGGGTGTCACCTGTTTAAGGAATGGATCGAGTTACCATTCCCTTTGCCTCAATTTGCTTTGCCCTCTCACTTTCAACCCTGGCATCCAGTTCAGGGTTTTGACACGACTTTGAATGAAAGCAGAATTGCTACTGTCTGCTCGGATAACCCACTCCATGACGAACATGAGTGGTGAAAGTTCGAACACACACTCAGGATTTCTCGGCGGGATTTTTAATATTTTTACCATTAAGTTGAAAATTCAAGTTCGAAGTTTTCCGCATAGAAATGATAATAAGAGCCGGTCTTCACCTCCCGGAACTTCCGGAATCTGGGCTTCCAGATTATTCTTTGACGTCTTCTGTAAATTGTATCTGGAATATGAACCGGTTCAAAAGTATATCAGAATAATCCGGAAAAATCGCAGAAGAAATTAAAAAAAAATGTCGGAAAATCTGGGAACCTAGATTCCGGAAGGTGAAGATTCACTCTAATTGAAACTGCAAAACAGATACGTCAGCTACATTTTGTGAGAGCTATATTTCGGCCCTTCTTGGCAAGGGTCTTCTTAAGACTTAAGCCGCTCAGTCTGGAAAATGGACTTGTGGAAAAAGAAATAGGCTAAAGAAAGATTCTTCCTTGAATATCTGATTTTTGTAACTTTTCCTGAAACATGCTAGGTAATAAAGCTGGTGCTGTCTTTCATTTTGGACACGGCTGCTGTGGAGCTAAACCACCATCGACACCATCCCACCCTCCACATACATGGGCAAGTGGGCTCAAATTGCCCATGAGTCAGTTTTTGCCCCATGACTGTAATCAAATTCTAAATTCTAGCTCCAGATTTGCATTTTGACGGGTTCTTGCCAAGAAGGGCCGAAATATAGATCGAAGAAAATGTAGCCGACGTATCCGTTTTGCATTCTCAAATGTAGCGTGTTCTTCAAAACTGTGCCAACTACACTTTCATACTTTTTGGGCCCTGTTGTGGACGCCATCTGCGTGAAGAAAGTAGGAACTCAGAAAGTTAAAACTAATCTACCTGTTAGATGACGCTCATAATCTAACACTTAGCACAGTTTAACAGAATACCGAATAAGCTATTTTCTTTCCAATGGTAACTCAGTTTTCAAAATTATTTGAGTTAGCACAGTTTTGAAGAACACGGTACAAATATGATTCGCAGTCAGCTTCGGCTGAAGGAATGTTTGTCACCAAAGTGAGGATGGTAACGAAAATCCAGGAAGGAATTCCAGCCTGGGAGCACCCGACCTTGACCGTGTGTCCTGGGCATAACAGAAAGACGGTTGGTTGAGTTTAATCAACCGCCTGTGAGGTTCGTGTTTCAAATCTCTTTCTGAGAAATCATCCACTGCGTTTATGTATCTTTGCAGATGACGACAGTGTCTTTTGGACTGCTCTGTCTTATACTACTGGTCGCAAGCCACGCATCATGCTTTTCAAGAAAACGTCATGAAGAGTGGAGGCAGCGACTCGGTAGGATCATAACCAGAGACGGGTGTCTTGACATCCAATCAGACAGTATGATGTTTCTGGCCGCGATGAGTCAACTTGTAAAACAACCGAAGTCGGTCTACCGCGGGTCATTCCCAAAAGAGCTGGGATATTCCTGTCCTACTCTAGTTCTTGGATCGAAGAATATCGAGCAGGTCTCGTCTATCCTTAAGGGCCTTCGAGATCAGCAACTCTTCAAGCCGACTTCTACGGTTGTTATTTTCACCTCTGATCCCAAAATTCGGCAGAATTCTCCAGTGAGCCCAGGCCTGCTGCACACGCGTGACGCGTTTTCTGTTCGTTCAGTGCCCGGTAGGATGTTCTTCTACAGGTCTAACTTCAGGTCAGTAGAGTCTGCTGTTTGGACCAGTTTCCTCCCTCAGTCCTCGGAAGCCCAGGTGACACGAAAGTTAGACATGAAAGGATCTAAAATGAAGTATGTTGCCTTCGAATTTATGAACCATGTTCAGATTGAGAATGGCAACTTTTTTGGGTTTGACGCACGCACTGTTCAGTTCTTCGCTGCCAGTTTAAACATGACAGTTGAACACATAATCCCATCTGGTGCTACATTTGGCGTCCTTTACCCAAACGGTACTGCGACTGGATGGAAAGGGATGATCATCAGAGGAGAAGTAGACATTGCCGCAACTGCCATTTGGACGACGGATTTGCCCACACCCCTGCGAGACATTATATACCCTCATTTCATCGACCAGTTGTGCCTCGTAACTTCACAGCCTCCCGAAAATCCCAAATGGTACGCTCTAATATTCCCACTTGACGAAATCATGTGGGGAGTTACCATCTTCCTAGTCCTGTTTGGTGGACTATATCTCTTTGGATTCGCGTATCTTTACCGCTGTATCTTGAAGAGAAGCCCGCAAGGCTGGGAGGATCTGTCGTATACATTATTCTATAACTATGCTGCTTTGCTCAGAACACCAATGCCGGATGACCTTTCGGAGTGGCCGTTAAGGCTCTACAACAGTAGTATGTGGCTCATGTACTTCTTCATAACCACCGGATACCTAGCATCGCTCGTCAGCAATCTGTCTGTTCCTCTGCCGTCACCTCCAATCAAGACCATTGTTACGTTTTCATAAACTAAACAAAAATCGATAAACAAAATAGTTATCACACATTGTCCCGAACCCCCAGAAGTCATCTGTTTCTTGTTAGCTCTGTCTCGTGAGTCAGATTTTAATTATGCTCCTGGGTTATACAAAAAATAAACTGCTTTCTTTAAATCAGCTGAGTAAAAAATAAACTGCATTCTTTAAAACAGCGGAGACGGTCGCTTTCAAGAATTAGGTAACCTGCTGAAATGTACATCATTTACTACTACAAATACTGTTCCAGGAATAATACTACGTACTGTCTACTCCAGTTTCAATGGCTTTCTCGGCTCCTTTCCGGTGATCAGCCGAGGAGAGTTCAACAAGTGCGCAAGCGCTCAGACGTCGATTGTGAAAGTACAATCTATCACATCTTATAAACAAACAGCGTCAGAACCAAGAAGTTTCACATCTCCAGAACCAAAAAAATATTAAATTTGCGTATTTTAAAATCATCCCAGTTTAAGAGCTTTTAATGTAAACAAACCGCATTTAGAAATCCAAAGAAGATCTTCAAGATCTTGCAAGCACGGTTTCAGTTTTCATACTGAATGCCTTGCTAGCCAGTCAAACCATTTCAACCTCTTTTAAATTAGCAAGGTAATAAATAACAAGTGCAATAAACCGAATTGTAGCAGCTTAATAACCGCTTTTTTACAACGTCATCAAGAACGGCATATCGTCGATCATATGACAAAACTGTCATTAAGGAATAAGGTACGCGCGTTGTCTTATTTGTTGCTGTCACACCCAAATCCGCATCTATACATACATATCCAGAAGTATACAAGAGCTGAACTCGAGACATGTCATAGACGAACGTAACCCATGGTAAATCTGGGCCAGTTACCCATGAACAGGAGGGGGGGGGGGGGGTCGGGAAACATCAAATTGCATATCTAGATCTCAAAATCCTCGACTATACCAGCTGAAAGTTTGACTCCGGTCACGGATCAAAAGCGTAACCCACGGACAAACTGGACCCACTTGCCCATGAACGGGAGGGTGAGGGGTGGTTCAACTCCGCATATACATCCCAAACCCCTATGATACGGAATCACAAGGAATTTCATCGCCTTATCTCCAGTTATTGTCAAGTTAAAAGCATTAAAAAGTGGGCAATCTGGGCCCAATTGCCCTGAACCAAGTGGAGATGGGGTTTGGGACCCGCAAAAAGGAAAAAGAGACCCCAATGCTCACAAACCTACCAAGTTTCAACTTGATACTTGTTGATTACTGTCACGGGTATGTCCAGGTCTGGTCAAGATATGAACGTTATTCACTGGCAATCTGGGCTTATTTGCCCCTGAACCGGGGGGGGGGGGGGGGGGTTACCCCCAAAAGGAATAACTAGAACTCAATACCCACAAGCATACCAAGTTTGAACTTAATACTTGACTGGTTCACGTGTTATGAGCTCCACAAAATAGGGTGAAAACCGAAACCGAAAGCTGCTACAGCGCTCGCAATAGTGGAGTGTTCCACTAAAAATGAGTTAGACAGCGTTTACAAGTACAGGAAAATTTGAACAGAATCCGATCTTGGTGACAAGATTGTGTTTACACGCAGAAGGAAAAAATTAATTCTTCAAACCAGAAATCTGACATAAATAAATTCACTAGCCAATAAAAACAGAATTTGAGAGCATTTATGACATCATTTCTGATGATTGCTGCTGTCAAAAGCTAGCTAGACTTTTTGCTTAGTACTTTTTACTAGCGCCGCCGTCAAGATTCCTTTCAAGTGGACCGGAATTCCTTTTATCATGAAAGGATTCCCGTCCCGCTAGACTTTTTTTCTACTCGTCTTCACGAACGGAATCCTGTCGGGTCTACCAGAATTTCTTTCTACTCGACGGGATTTCTTGTCAGTGTAAACGCTACATGAGCCTTTTTTCGACATGATCTCGAAAATCGCTAGGAGAGCCTCGAAACAAACAAAAAGTTTGAAGATACATTCGAAGTCTTTCATAAATTGAAAGATGTCTTACTACTAGTATGGAAAGCTTTCAAGCTGGCTAAGACAATAGTTGCGTTTTTGCTGATACCATGGTATCTGTTACCCCGGTAACTGGATCTGCAATTAGTCGTTTTTGCAGTTATCGTGGTATCTGATACACGGTGCTCTGCAAAAACGACTATTACCGAAATTGCACTTTTCGAAGTCATCCCAAAAGAACAAGAGCTGAAAGCTCATATGGCACTTGTAAGAACAGTTAGCATGTTTGTCAGATACGGTTTGCAGTTTTCAAGGCTGGATCTCTTTCCCGATATTCATTTCATCAGAAAATGGGCTTGATCTAGTAGATCTGAAATGGTTATACCACTCATTGACAACTGTATCTTCCTCCAACGATGATCGGATCGGGGGAGGGACTATATTTTCAAGCCAATCTAATAGAGTCCCTAACATGCCTGCAAAGTTTCACCGTCATAGCACATCTGGAAGTACCCTAACTCGTGATCATCGGAATTAGTGAAAACCCCCTCCAACTCCCCCCACTGTGACACGATCGGTCCTGTTTTGTCAATAATAATAATAATAATATTAATATATTTGCAAATTGAATGGCAGGCCGTTAAGCCTCTACAATGTATCTATGGCTTATGCTTGTTCTTCCCTCCAAGTCCCATCCCGATCTCTCGACTCTAAGCGCTTCAAGAGATTTCTCCCCCCGCCTTCAGCTCCTCCCGATGTTATCAGATCCGTTCCAGACTTGAAATTGATCATCTGAGTCACTTGTTCTTGACACTTGACAAGTTTCATGCACGTCTGATCACCTGTTCCAAAGTTATGCATGTCAAGAGAATCTCCCCCATGATCATCGGATCGGGAAAAGAACTATTTTCAAGTTGACCTGGAAGAGTACCTAATATGTCTGCCAAGTTTCATGGTCCTAGTACATGTGGAAGTACCCCTCGAAGTACCCTAACTCGTGATCACCGGAAATCCGGGAAAACCCCTTCCAACCCCTCTACTGTGAAATCCCGATCCATCGACCCTAAGCATTTCACGACATTTCCGGTCCCCCCTCTAATCCCCCTCTCTTCGGATTTGGTCCAGATTTGAAACTGAAAATCTGAGACACTTGTTCTTCACAATTGTCAAGTTTTATGCATGTCCGATTATCCATTCCAGAGTTATGCATGTTTCTAGTTTCCGGATTCCCCTTCCCTCCACCCCTCCCCCCCCCGCGATAGCAGGATCGGGGAAGCGATTATTTCCATGTTAATCTGGTTGGTTCCCTCATATGCCTGTCAAGTTTTATTGTGCTAGCTTATTTGGAAGCGTTTCACCAGATTTCCAGTTGCCCCTCCAGCTCCCCCCCCCCCCCAGTGATCGGATCTGGTCCGGATTTGAAACTGAGCATCTGAAGCACTTGTTCTTGACATATGTCAAGTTTCTTGCATGTCTGATTACCCGTTCCAAAGTTATGCATGTTACTAGTTTCCGGATTTCCCATCCTTCCACTCCTCCCACAATCACCGGATGGGAAAAGTGATTATTTCCCAAGTTCTTCTGGTCGGTTCCCTGATATGCCTGCCAAATTTCATTGTCCTAGCTTATGTGGAAGCGTTTCATGAGATTTCCGGTGCCCCCTCCAGCCCTCCCCCCCAAGTTATCGGATCTGGTCCTGATTTGAAATTGAGCTTCTGAAGCACTTGTTCTTGACATATGTCAAGTTTCAGGCATATCTGATTACCCGTTCAAAAGTTAGGCATGCTACTACTTTAGGGGATTTCCCATCCATCCACTGCCCCCAAGATGGCCGGATCGGGGAAGTGATTATTTCCAAGTTAATCTGGTCGGTTTCCCAACACGCCTGCCAAGTTTCATCGTTCTAGATTATGTGGAAGCGTTTCACGAGAATTTGGGCCCCCCCTCCAGCCACCCCCCCCCCCCCCCCCCCCAGTTATCGGCAATTGTTCTTGACATATGTCAAGTTTCACGCAAGTCCGATTACCCGTTCTAAAGTTATGCATGTTACTAGTTTCCGGATTTCTTGTTGCTCCACCCCCCCCCCCCCCACGATGGCCGGATCGGGGAAGTGACTGTTTCCATGTTAATCTGGTTCGGTCCCTTATACGCCTGCCAAGTTTCATCGTCCTAGCTTATGTGGAAGTGCCCAAACTAGCAAAACCGGGACAGACCGACAGACCGTCGTTTCCGGATTTCTCATCCCTCCACTCCCCCCCCCCCCCTATGATCGTATCCGGAATATGATTATATCCAAGTTAATCTGGTCGGTTCCCTGATATTCCTGCTAAGCGTTTCACTAGATTTGTTTGACTTGGACTGACCATCTTTAAACCGTATCTATTCTCGCATTCGCTTTTTATACATCATGGCATGGCTCAGTGGTAGAAAACTGGACTGGCAACACAAAGGTCAAGTTTCACATATGTCTGATTACCCTTTCCAAAGTTATGCATGTTAATAGTTTCCGGATTTCCCATCCCTCCACTCCCCCCACTATGATCGGATCCGGAATATGATTATATCCAAGTTAATCTGGTCGGTTCGCTGATATTCCTGCCAAACGTTTCACTAGATTTGTTTAACTTGTACTGACCATCTTTAAACCGTAATTATTCCCGCATTCGCTTTTCGATACATTGGCGCATAGCTCAGTGGTAGAATACTGGTCTGTCAACATAAAGGTTCCTGGTTTGATCCAGCGTTCGGCCAGCGCTCTGTTTTGCTCCCGTTTTACTTTATAGTTTCCGGACTCCCGGATCCGGGGAAAGTTGGATTGGGGAAGTGATTATTTGTAAGTTGATCTGGTCGGGTCCCTGATATGCCTGTGAAGTTTCATCGTCCTAGCTTGTGGGGAAGTGCCCAAACTAGCAAAACCCGGACAGACCGACAGAGCGACAGAACGACAGACAGACAGACCGACAGAAATTACGATCGCTATATGGAACTTGAGTATGCTCAAGTGCCATAAAAACAGATATTCAGCTACATCACTAAGTGCTAAACTTCTTTCGCCCCAATCTGACAAAAGTTGATGAAAGTGAGATGACTGTTCAGATACCACGACCAGTTACGACGGTCGGACCGTAGTATCTGAATATCTGATACCACGATAACTGGCCAGATACCACGATACCTGCAAAAACGCCGTTTGACCGTGGTATCAGATAGCACGATAACTTCAAAAACGACTTTAGACCGTGGTATCAGATACCATGGTATCTTCAAAAACGCAACTAATACCTGTTACCTCAGCAGAAGCCTAAAGGGAAAGAATTCTTAGCAAGATGAAGTTTGTTAAAGTTCAAAGGGCACATCAAACTACCCCAATCCCACTCTGTAACAACCTAGGAACAATGCTTACCCCCTAAATCAGCAGCTTTTTCAAAGTTTCCTCTCTGTGATATTTCAAAGCGTAATTTTTTGGGCCAGTACATGCTCAGTTTACTAGCTTGGACAAAGACAAAAGTGATGTTTCTTATAATACTTAGTAGATCTTTATTCTATGCATAAATCAGCTTGTATTCTTCAGATTTGAATAGGTTATTTGTTTTTGAATAATTTTTGTAGCTATGTTATTTTTTATAAGTTTATTGCATATTCTGGTACATTTTCTAAGGCAAGCTAATCAAGCTTCACAACACTATTCCACAAATAAAAACTTTTAACAGGCACTTTAAGCCATGGAACTTCTAATGAAACACTAGAACAATCAGGTAAACTGCATCTGCGGCTTGACTTTGGTGACGTCTCAGATATTTCCTTTTCTATCAAGCATTGCTGGGAGTTTTTGAATTTCCTGCCACGATATCCCAGCTCCTAAGATTTGGATCGCCGAAATGCCAGAGAGGTAAAGACAAGGGATAACAAGAAAACGGCCGATCTTCGTAGCGCCTTCTAAAGGAAGTCGGAAATGTTTATTTGTGAAGGATTTAATACAAAGTAAAGCATTAGAAGTGTCCATTGTGCTTTAAGACCACCTTTTTCAACAATGGATGACCAGCGTCTTGAAAGTATGTTACTAATCGCATGTGAAACCGATCTAGTTGACGAATCTGAAACTGGACGTGTTGTGGACAAATGGAAACGGTCAAACGCGACGAATAAATGTGTAGGGTGGGCCTGAAGGTCGAAGACCTTTTAGTTTTAAGTGACATTCTTAAAGCTGAACCTAATAGGGCTGAGATCCAAGAGTCTGGTAATATACCACTTATTCACTTAAATACCCTGAGAATCCTTTATATATATATATTTAATAGCCAATTGGCCGTACAAAATACATGAGTTACAATACACTTTACATCACTCAATACTTATCTTTATTTAACTAATACACTCTTTAAGAATTGGCATATTTTAAGTATCTTAGCTTTATTTTTTGTTTCAAGAAAAATACGTTATTTCGTTTGTCCGTCATCTAGGGATAAACGATTTCAAAGAATGAACTCATTCTTTAGGATTTGATGTCCCTCGATTTGCTTGTCCCTCCACTGTTGAAGTATTGAACAACTTGCCTTGCAGAAAAGCTATAGCCATTGCAGAAAAGTGAAAGAAAAATATCAGATTCAGTCTAGTAATTTACCACAACAATCTAGTAATATACCACTTATTCACTTAAATACCCTGAGAACCCTTTAAAAATACGTTATTTCGTTAGTCCGTCATCTAGGGATAAACGATTTCAAAGACTGAACTCATTCTTTCGGATTTGATGTCCCTCAATTTGCTTGTCCAGGGGTGGCCCGAAGCACTCAGGCGAGGGGGGGGTGAGACCCCTCATTTAAACGACTCATGGATCGTAATATACGACTCGCAGGTACCAACAAAAATGAACTGTTGCGACTATGCGGCAATGGCGCACATTCCCCACCAAGAAATAATAGAGCCGGTGTAAAACTAGCTGCAATACATCAGCTGAAATTATTCTTGTAATCAAAATTTGTGTATACATACCTTCATAGCCTCAGCTTTACATTTCAACTTTTGCATAAGAGGAAAGCTTTCAACGCCTGTACCCGGAACAAATTAAAGCAAGCGCCGCAGGCGAAATTTTTGTACTCTGCCTCTGTCTAGAAAGGTTCTAGCCAGCCTTTAATGTGTTTCAAATCTAAAAAGTTCCAGGCCTAATAGCCAAGTAAATGACACACCGTTCCTCTAAGTAGAGAATACTATGAAATGTGCCACAGGCGAAATTTTGCGAAACGCCGAGGACGAGACCGTCTTTTTGCAATCCCATTGAAAAGGTAAAAACAGCTTTGAAATAACAAATCTGACCGTCGAAAAAACTGACAAAATAGTGGCCACAGAAAACAAAGTAGATTTGTTCCGTATTAAAGCAAAAAAAGGAATTCCTGAAAAAAAAATCCTGATTTATGGACGTAACCCGAGGAGCAAAGCGTCATTTTACGATCCCAATGAAAAATTAAGAATAGCTATGAAATCACGCCTCTGTCCATCGAAAAAGTGACAAAATAAAGCCCATAGAAAAGAAAGTAGATTTGCTCCGAACTAATAGCAAAAAAAGTAATTTTCACGTTCAGAACACACTTCCTCAGAAACGAAACGAGGAAAACAGATTTGCCAGTGCGTTAAAAAAAAAATCCGGATTTACGGTCTTAACGAACTTTTGGTCTTGACCTGTCAGGAGCTTACAGATTTAGAAAAAGACGCCAGGTTCGCCAACGAGACTTGAGTTGCGTTTTTTTTCCGGTGATATTGATGTACTTTTGTTTCATGATCAAAGTACCGTGTACCGTTTTATTTGTCACTCGACACACTGTATTTTCATGCCGAAAACTAAAGCAGGTAAAGCTACGCTACATCTGAAGAATTGCAACTTTAAACTGGTTTGCAGAATTTGATTCTAAGCGACAGAAGATGCTATATACACAGCAAATGAAGACGAGAAGTTCGCTTTTAGAATATTAAACATAAAAGAGATCATTTTCGAGTTGCATGAGTATCCTGAATTTTACGAAGTCTTTTCAGATGTGCTTTAAACTAGCATACAGAGGCGTCACGTAGGGGGGGGGGTGCACCCCTCCCTCCCCCAATGCTGTCGGCTAGCCGGTAAAAAATAAATTTTTCGCGATTTTTCGTAAATAGAATCGATTTTTTGGGGAAACAGTTCGATTTTTCTTAAAAACGGTCGGTTTTCTTTAAATCAGTCGATTTTTCCGCAAAAAAAGACGGTAAAAATTACCAGCCAGTCGATAAATACCTTGCTCCTCCCATATTTGATAGTGCTATGATTCGCAGTCAGCAGTAATAGCTTTGGCTGAAGGAATATTTTTGATCCTCTCCCCCCCCCCCAAACATTTTGATAGTAACGCCTCTGCTAGCATAGAGGCAAAAAATTCACCTCCCTACTAGAATGAGCTATTCCAGCGTCTGCGGAACCCCTCCTGTCCTGGGAAACGAATTTCGGGTGTATATTAAAATCCTCCTTGTCCTTTTCAAGCGTTGTTCCTACCTCAACCTCTCTTTGTAATCGACATTTTTCGATTTGTTCTGGCACACTTCTTTCGCGGGTCTCCTGTCATTTGATTTCTGATGGCTTTTCCATTCTGTTTAAAAATTCTATTCCTTCTTTTTTCACTTATAGCCAAAGATGACCAAAAATCAATGCGCATAACCTTGTCTCTCGCTTTCGGTCTATAAGGTATTTCAATGTTACCAGTCAGACTTCACTTTAACAACTAACCTATTGTAATTTTGACAGGCTAAAATCTGAAAGACGGAAGTTAGGCAGATCCAAATCCCATGGGGGTAGAACAGGTAGCCGCATTGCTGATCCCATGAATCATGTCTGCGACCTATCAGGTTACAAAACCTGGTTTAAACGACTTCTTCGAGGACTGGCTTACGACTGAAGCTGTGCAGACTGCAGAGATAAAATTTAAAAAAAGTTTAAACGACTCGGATTATTTTTTATTAAAATGAATATCCGAGACCTCGGCGAGGCCAAAATAAACGACTGATACAACTTAGCAAAAGCCCATAATAAACGACTGATACGACCTAACAGAAGGCAGGGGGGGTGAGTCACCCCCCCTCACCCCCCCTTCGGGCCACCCCTGTGCTTGTCCCTCCACTCTGGAAGTATTGAACAACTTGCCGTTGCAGACAGCTATTGCCATTGCAGAAAAGTAAAAGAAAAATATCAGATTCAGTGCAAGACATATATCCTAAAATCATTTTCCTACGGGAGTAACTTCTCCGACGTCACATATTTAGCTCTGGAAATGCAGGCCTTTGTTTAAATTCAAATTCTCCGCGTCTGGATGAATTTTCGAGTGTCCTGCAAGCAGCGCATACTCTGAACTTTATTACTAGAGCCCCGCGTGGAAAAATACAAATCCCTCGGATGGGTCAAAATATTTCACTGTATCCAAATATCAGATGTACAATTAGCTGCCTTTTCAGTTTAACTTTACGAGCCTATTTTGTTTCTTTATTTTTTTTCTTACTGTTGTTTGTAAACATACGAAGTCAGAACACAACAGTATTCTGAAGTTTCTGCAGAGCACTTCTGGTAAAATCCTGAAGCCCCCCCCCCCCCCCCTATCAGGAAGGTGTCAGGACTCCGTGGTAACTGGCTTCACCTAGTTTCAAAACTGGTTCTCGCCGCGGTGCTGAACGCTTTCCAACAGTTAAAAAATCAAACTTTCGTGTGCAAACTTACAATCTCCCGTTTCACAGCCTCAGTCGAGATCTCAAATGCGGCGCTAGGGCAAAACCAACAACCTCCTCGTTCCTTACCCTAGATCCCAGAAAAAGTCGAATAAAATCTAGTTTATGTGGATAACAGAAAATCTTAACCAAATTCAAAAGTTTCCGGGATTTGAATAGAGCGATTCTTACAATTATTTCGTACCGCATTACCTTTAACTGAAATGAAAACGTAACTACAGATCAAGCAAAGGAATCTGGATGGCGTTATTTTGGGATCGAATATCTGCCCGTCGTATTCAGTCGAAACTCATCTTACAAGAGCTTGCGACGCCTTGCCGAGCGCTACGAAGTAGTCAGCGATGACACCGACTTCTTCGACGAGTTGGTAAGGATTCCTGGCATTACATGGGAGCAAAAACAGACGACTTTGTTTGGGCAGAGAACCAAATATCGCGACCGTTTCGAAAGGTCAACAGTGAACCTTGTTGATGAATGTGCATCCGAAATCCAGCTCTCGGCCACTACCCCTAGATACTCCATATTGGTACCTGACCTTGACATCGTGTCCATGCAAATTAGTGCGATGGGTCTTGTGAAGTACTGGAACCACGAGGTTATCTGGCGCTCCAGGAGCAAGTATCGACCACAGCCTGACCTGTACGAATTTTCAGGCTTGACCTTTTCCTTGCGCAGTCTACAAGGCGGGTTCTACATCCTGGGTTTTGGTCTTCTGGCCAGTGCCGTTGCTCTACTTGGAGAGAGAGCGAGCGGTGTTGTCCTGAAGAACTTGCACAAATAAAATTTTCTTCACATCCGATAAATATTTGTGGTTTGATCACGTTTTTTGACGCTCTGTTATGTCATAATTGAAATAAAGCAGCAGCACTCAAACATTCGATCGACGTGCAGACCAGATCCTTAGTAGTTTCTCATTCAAGTAGTGTACTTGTATAGTTTTGTCTTCGTACGGCATGGCATCCCATATTTGCGATGTGGCTGAAGAAAATGTTTCAAGATGTATGAAAGTGACAGACACGTCTGATATGATACTCTAGTGTAAAACAAATTCTCACTGCATCTGATTGCCGAACTTGCCGTTTTTATCAGGTACATCGTAACAAGGTAATTAGGAAGAACAATTGGGCTAAGAGTTCTTTATAACAAAGTCTTGAAATACCCCTTTGACCCGCGAGATGACGTTCAGACCTATAAATGGACGTCTATAGGGCGTCTGCTAGTACCACCCATGTAGTCACACTCGAATCTTAGCATTTTCGGGAAATAGTCGAATTTTAGACTTTCCAAGAAATATTACTTCTAGGACGTAAATACTTCTAGGAATATTACAATCTAGGACATAAGGTACGACCTTTTTGCCACCCAATATTCACCCAAATCCCATAAACTTGTCTGGTACCTAGAGCGCTTAAAATGTCAGCCGCCCCCCTATCTAATTCTCCCTACCATGACCGGATTCGGTGAGGGATTCGGTTCGGACGAATAATGGCACATCTGTGGCATCTCATAATAACTCCTCACAATAAGGCTCCTGCAATGGCCGAGTGAAATACTAGATCCTCGACAGTACGGATTTCTTAGGAAGAACAGCACAAGCCATTACCTTGAGCGTGTTCCACCCTACTTACCGTAGTTACTGCGCATGACGTCACGAATTCTGGCTTTTTGCTGTCAAGGCTGGAACGATTTTTCTATTTTCCTGAACCATATCATGCCACGGACGATTAAGACCAATCACGTTACAGAGATGCGTAGTTACTACGCTTACTACGCTCCCGAGCATGGTAAGCAAATAGTAACTATTAGCAAGAACAAATTAGTTACTATTTCGAGAAGGTTGGAACGGTCAGCGTAGTAACTTTTCGTGACGATGGAACGGAAATAGTAACTATTGTTAGAAGGGTGGAACACGCTCCTTGTTTACATCGTCGAAACTATCTTGGCTCACTTGTGAAACGACGAAGCTTTAGTGGATATTTTGCAAGGGGAATCGACAAAGCTTTCGACACATCTAGCCATGAAGAAATACTGAGCGCCATGGAAGGGTTTCCTGCATTTCTGATCGTACCCAGAAAGGAGAAAAGGATAAGCTGTAGTTTCTTTAGCAATGAGAGAATTTTTTAAGCTGAAGAGGCACATTTGATTCCATCTCTCTACCGCAAACCCAAGTGCAAAAAAAAGAATGATAAACTCAGCTGAAATCTCGAACAGACATGGATAGAAACAATAGACGGCAGCACTTTCGGAACCGTGGGAAAAAGCCACTTTTTTGTTTCTGTAGATTTTTCTATTTATCACTCAAAGAAGATATGTTGGCTGTGGGGCCGGGTAACTGCCGCATATATTTAACTCTTATAGATTTTAGTCCATCTTCAATTTGAAACTGGTGCCTGCCTGCTTGCGTGCTAGAACGGAGCTTTCCACTCGAAAACAGAAACATGGTTTGATGAAACGAAAGGTTCGCTACACAACTTCAGATAGTCCTCTCTGACATAGGCTATATAACTCCACTTCACTACGCACACCGTAGGCTCTGGCCCGAGGACAAGCAAAAACCATCCTTATTGGCCCCAGGCAAGAGTTCTGCGGAGCTTTCCAAAATGTCATATCAATCCGGCCTAAGGTCCGCACTTTCCGTAAAATCCGCACAGGGTAGACCCTTACCAGTTACCAGGAATAAAATGAAATCGGCAGCATAGGAAAAAAAAAAAAAAACGAGGACAAAACCAAAGTGTTGCTCTCGCAACACAATTAATCCCTGTAGCAAATACGACATCCTTATTCGGAGAAACTATTTACGGTGTTATGCAAATCGCAAGATAGACAAAAGTTGTGCTACACTGTAAAAGAAATCTTGCAGTATTTGCCACTGGGATTAATCTTGTCTTTATTGAGATAAGATTATACCTAATTCGGATTAATTTTATCCCAATAGAGATAAGTTTAATCCCAGTAGCAAATACTGCATCCTTATTCGGAGAAACTTTTTACAGTGTCGGCACAACGCTCCCCGTCCTTAACAGAGTGGCTACACTCCAAAACTCGAAGGCCAGAACCACTTTCGGGTCACAACAAATCTAACATGGTACGGGTCGAAAAGTTTAAAACACGTCCATTGACATAAAGGCCAGCATCCCGGAAAGGGAAATTTAAAGGGAAAATTTCAAAACTACTCTTCTGTCCATCGTGAAATGCATGTACTGGGCGTCGCTAGTAACTTGGAGCCTCATATACTGTAAGTTACACTCCGGACACTGACAAGTGTCACCAAAGATGAGAAGCCGTCCCATCACATCTCGAACGTCCATAATAACATCAACACATCCTTTTCAATTCACAAAAGTCCAAGTGTGTGGGAGGGATTGCTTTACTGTTGTCAGGTAATTCATCAAAACGTCGATGACCCTATTCCTTCGGCAGAAGACCTTGGGTCACGGTGACCTAAATTCAGGTCTTACATTATTCGATTCCATAACGTCGAGGCGAAACAGCTAGAGGCACAGCGTGTTCTTCACAGCAGCAAAACATTGGAGACTCAGAGGCTTAGCGGGAGTGACCAACTCCTCGCTGCCACTCGAACGTCCCCACCTTACGCATACGTCTCGTTCACAATTCATCCGGAGCTTCACTTCTGGCAATAAGCCATCTTTGTCTCACTCAAATCTCGCAACACAAACAGCAATCCACTTCACGTTCTGCACTTTAGGCTTTCCTCGGAGAATTTCGGTTTTCATCCCAGCGCTGAGCACCAATTGGCAGGTTGTGTCCCTTGGCCATTAATAGTTGCGGAATCATTCCAGTTTATTCATAACACGACGAACACAAAATATTGAGTGCGATACAACATATTTCCAGGGCGGCCCAGGGACAGCGATCGGCATGCGGCCAGTGGTGGCCACACTGGCCACTGATCCGCGAGCAAACAAATCGAAATTAATTACACTGACTAGTCAGTCGCCAATAATGAGTCATGACGGCGAGCGCGAGGGGTTAGTGCCTTCTACAAATCGCAAGAAAGACAAAAGCTCTGCTAGGTAGGTTCTCCAGTAGAGAATTCGAATGTAAACCAGCCTACATTTCTAGGGCTAAAGATGCGACATCGGAGAAGTTACGAAACGTAGGAAAATGATTTTGGGATATGTCTTGCGATGCATCTTATATTTTATTTTAATTTTCGGCAATGGCTTACATTTCTAGTTGGTAAATATTTGCGTAGAGAGACAAGCAAATAGAGGTGCCACATATCTTAAAGAATAAGTTCATTCTCTGAAATCGATTGTCCCTTGATAACGGAAAAACAAAGTAACACATTTTTACCGGGTTTTCAGGAATGTTCAAGTGAATAAGTCGTTGTTGTGATTACCGATTCATGCTACCGCTCGAGTAGTCCCCGAAGCCGCGCTGAATCGAATTTTTTTGGAGGCGCGCCGCCGATTTATCGACGTTTGCTCCATTTTTATTATTATTTTTGTAATATGTTAAATTTCCCAACGACTTTTAATTTTTTCACCACAAATTGTCAGCGTTGTCAAGGTACTTGCAGTATTTGGTTCAAGTGCCATATAGCGATGGTCATGGTAATCCATCCGTCTCAATTTTCAGTACATCCACTCCACGTAAGCTAAGACGACGACACTTGACATGTTTACGACGTCCCTTGACATCCCGACTGGATGCTCAGCCCGGATTACATCCGTCATTCGTGTGAGGGTGGAGAGAGGGGTGATATGGGAATCTGTGACACGATCCAAAGGAGCAGAGTGACATTCCGTTTATATATCCAAACCGTATCCGACCATAGGAGGTGAGGGGGTTTGCAATGGAATATAGGGATTCCATTTGGTAACATGCGAACAATTTTGAAACATTCATTGCACAAGAATATAAGGATTGGGATGAACTTTCACGGTACAAAGATCATATGTGATTTTGAAGTCCAGCCCGAATCTCGCCTCGGTGCGGGAAGCTGGAAGGAGCGTGCCGGATTTTCTCTAATACTTCGATTCGGCAGAAAATTGGTTGGTTCATAAAAGCAAATGCCGTCGATGTCACATTAAATTCTACAAATCACTTCCGACTTTGGTGGGGGAAGGGAGAGGGAGGCTCGGAAATTGTTTAACATGCCAAACATAAATAGGCTATGTTATTTTGAGGTCCAGACCAAATCCGTTCTCCTCGAGGGAAGTTAGGCGTCACCAAAAGTTTCCGATTATTCTCCGATTCAAGGAAAACGTGTTCGGTAGTAAGTGCCTTCGATGAAACATTTGCAGGTCCAAACTGCATCCTATGGAGGGATGGAAGGGGGGGGGGCTAGGCAACATGCATAGGATACAAACGGATGGAGGGATTGGGATGAAACTTGGATTGTGCAAAGTTAACGGGTCCAACATCCGGAAGGGCTTCCATTCGAGTGAGTCAGTGGGTAGTAGGAGCAAATGCCTTAACTTTGATACTTATGTGTCTGAATCGCATGTGAACACGGTGGGGGGGGGGGGGGGGTTCTGAAAATTTTGTGATACGTATAGGGACCAAAAGAAGAGAGTATGAAAGTGGAACCGCACACAAGTCATAGACCCGGATGCAGGAGCGTCGCAAGAGCATTTTCCTTGTGGGAGGGGGGGGGGGGGTGCAGAGCCAAAAATTTTACCAAATCTCCCAAAAAAATTTACCGAATCCTAGAAACAGAGAATTCGAGCTTTTAATTCTGGAACAGAAAGGATTACGGAGGAAGAGGGACATTAAAGGGCAGCACGAAAGACGATAGGCCAACTATTAGGCGGCGTTTTGGCAAGGCCCACTTGGAGAATATATTGCTGGGCACAATTTCAGCAACAGCTTCTATCTATTATACGCAAGAAAAACAAATTTAACTGCTTAACTTTTACAAATTCTATCATTTGCCATGGATTAAATACCGAGACTCTAAGAAGCTCCAGAAACAGGATGGAGCGACATTTCGGCAGCAGCAGCTACTGCAGTCTAGTCAATATACCCATGGTCACATAAAGTGAGCGCCGCAGCTGAGATTTTTCCTGCCAAAGTTAGCTTTTTCCTGCCAAATTTAACTATTTCCACCCAGATTCTGGCTTTTAATGTTTCAAATCCTCATCCCCATCCATAACAATATCCACCCGGATTCTAGCTTTTAATGATTTTAAATCCCCATCCTAAAACTGGCTTAAAATCCCAGTGAAATGACGCGCCCTTCCGCCGCATGGGAATTTTCGCAACATTTATGATTAGATCTTCTTTTTGGAATAAAAAAGTCATAGATCAGTCCTTTTGTCTGCTTAGTGCTTCATTCGAATTCTTCCGAGTTTCGAGGTTCTTGGTAATTCCCGAATCCTGGCAATTATACCGAATAAATTACCGAATCCCAGTTATTATACCTAATAAGATTATACCGATAGTATGTTCGGGATTCTGTATAACTACCGTACACCGGTTATTATACCGACTTGTTTTGGTATCGAAAGACTACCGAATCATATTCGTATTTGGTACAATTTCGTCGAAATTGGAACAAAAGTTGGGATTCGTGTTAACTACCGAATCCTGAAAATTATAACGAATAAATTACCGAATCCCAATCATGATACCGAATAATTTTCGACCGATAGCTTATTCGGGATTCTGTGAAACTACAGAATCTCTGTAAATAGTAAATATACCGAATAGTTCTGACATCGAAAACTTACCAAATAATTTCAGTAAATTCTCACACCGAATTCCTTATAAGTGCAGAATACTGGTATTTATACCGAATCCCGATCATTATACCGAATAGATTTGTCCCCCCCCCCTTCCCGTCCAGAAGGAATGAGAAGTGTTACCATCCTAGCTTGTCTGGAAGTATCTGTACCAGTATCTGGAAGTATCTGTATCAGTTCTACAGATGGACCAACCGACAGGCAGCACGAATGCTATTTGGCTCATTGTTTCACGGTCTGAAGCCAACATACAATTTTTGTCATTCCTGCACTGCCACCAGAAGCGAAAACTTTCTGTTATTGCACGCTGGTGACAAAAACAGAAGAACAGCCTGGAGCCTTGGGAGGATAAAGCTCCTTGGAAAGAAAATTAGATCCTTATCACTTAAAAATGTACGGCGTCAGAATTTTACTGGCGGCGCGCCGAAATGTTTTCGGCGGCGGCCCACTGAGTTATTTTTGGCGGCGCACCGCCGAATTTCGAAACGGCTTCGGGGACTACGCTCGAGGCTGTACTTCGGTTCAGAGTAACCAGTGTTTTCGCGACCTTCGGTTCTGATGACCCGTTGTTTTTGCGTCGACCAGAATTTGGTTCGGAGATCAGTTCCGATCTTCGGTCAGGAAATTTTGGAACGGTTATCGTTACCTTTCACGATTCTTGGTTCTGATTCAGCTTCACCGTCATCAACTAGAAAATAAAAACAAAGGCGGAACAGCAAATAGAAAAATGTTCCAAAGTTATAATACGAACTTATATAGTCCAAAATATAAATTGAATATTTTATTGATTCTTAATTTGAATTTTACATTTAAATTTAATTTTTAATTTTAATTTTAAATTTTAATTCTAAATTTTAATTTTTAACTTTTACTTTTAATGTTTAAGTTTAATTTTATTTTAAACTTTTAGTTTCAATTTTAATTTTAATTTTAATTTACAATTTTCAGTTTTTAATTTGTAATAATAATACCAAATAATAGTAAAAAAAAATTAAAAATAAAACTGAAAATTGTAATATAAAAATAAAAATTAAAAATAAAAATAAAAATTAAACTTAAAAATTAAAAGTAAATATTCCTTCAGCCCAAGCTGACTGCGAGTCTGATCGTAATTATTGTTTTTCCAACTTGAGTGGCTTTGACCCTGAACAGGACCCTTGCCAAGAAGGGCCGAAATATAGCTCTGATAAAATTCAGCTGACGTATCCGTTTCTCACTGTCAAATATGATCTCACTCAGCTTGAGCTGAAGGAATGTTTAATTTAAATTTTTAATCTTAATTTTTAATTACAATTTCCAGTTTTTAATTTTTCAGTTTTACCTTTAATTTTTTCTTTTGCTATTATTACTCTGATTTTGTATTATCGTGACAGATACAGCCGTACACAAAACCCAGTCAGCTGCTGATATAGATAGATCCAGTTGCAGCTACAAATTCTTCCTCCATCTTTATTATCAAATATCTTTCTTCATCACGTCATCGTCTTCAAATTTGAAACGTGTTTTCGCGTCATTTCCAATGTTTTGGGAGAACCGGTTTTTGGTTACGATAAATACTGTTTTCGCGACAACCGGTTACCGGTTTCCGCTGAACATCGGTTGGCGCCGAAACACACCCATAAGCAGCCAAGAGACGGATCATTCTGCTAATCGCGAAAAAAGGCCTTTGTAGCGTGCGAAGGATATATTATTTTTTAGTGGGGATCTATCAATTTTTATTACCCCTACGAACCACCGCTGTTTTCGAATCCGCTTCAGCTCGTGCTTTGGTTTCCAAAAATCCAAGGGGCACCAAACAGAGGAGAACTGAAACCCTTGCAGGCTTTTTCGGTCATTTCATTCTTCAGAAGTCTTTTCGTGGAATCAATGAACTTGGGCTCAAAATTGTTTTGGAGAAAGGTACTGGAGGGGTATCCAAACGCAAATTTATATATATGACCTCAAACTTGGCCTGAAAACCTCACAAGGAAGTTTCTCTGCAGTCCAAAACAGTCATACACAGATCCTCAAATTTTGGAATTTTTGCCCATAAGCTTATGGGCACAGTAACCATATATAATTGGGGCACCATGCCCTGGACAAGCCCTGGAGCACACAAGAGCACAGGCACGGTAACCGAGTGTTATTTGATTGAACTGAGACTGGATACATAACTAAATAGGAGCTGCGTTCTTTGTCACGGGAGTTCTCACCGGTGGTCTCTGGTTTTTCTTATAAGCCGTTTTTAAATCCACCGGTGACTTCTCACCAGTCTTATAACCTGTTTTTGAACTAACCAGTGTCCGGTTTTATCTCACCAGTTTGGACTAACCAGAACCGGCTTGTGAGCCCAGCTTCAGCGAGGAGTTAGCCGGTTTTCATCAACTCACCGGTGAACCAAAAGAACGTGTTTTAAGGAAAGAACCGGACACTGGTAACTAAACACCAGTGACAGCCCGGAGTGCAACGAATGCAGCTAGGGTTTGTCTTCCCATTCTAGATCAAAAGATGCCCAATCTAATAATCTATCCCAGTCTAGTACACTAGCCCCTTTTCAGGCATGGTGCTCAAACGTCTAGCACCATGCCTGGGTGCTAGACGTTCAAGCACTGTACCTTGGATTTCATGTATGGTGCATGGATTTCAGTATAAAGTGCATACATCAAAAAGTTCCTGTCATAACAACTGAGCACCAGCTCGGACAGGGCTGAAATTACTACCATGAACTAGAGAAATCAAAGACAATCCTTTATATATTTTTCACAACAAAAACAAAAAGGCTCGGCTGACGACAGATGTGAAAAACCTCATTTCCCTTTCTACATAGTCAAGGGTTTTGGATGCAAAGTGTCCTGTGCCTCAGCTTTTCTACCTACAGCCAACCAGAATATTGGCTCTTGGGGAATAGATAGGGAAAATACATGGAAAATAGATATGGTGCTGTTAGGTTTTTCATCTCCATCATCATTAGAGCCCTTTTGTTTTTGTTGTGAAAAATATATAAAGGATTGTCTTTGATTTCTCTAATTCATAGTAGTAATTTCAGCCCTGTCCGAGCCGGTGCTCAGTTGTGATGATAGAAACTGTGTTTTTTCTGCATGTACTGTATACTGAAATCCATGCACCATACATGAAATCCAAGGTACAGTGCTTGAACGTCTAGCACCCAGGCATGGTGCTAGACGTTTGAGCACCGTGCCTGAAATGGGGCTAGTGTACTAGACTGCTCTATCCTGACTATCCGACCTCTTTTTCCAATTTTCAGAATCTTAGAGCACTCACAAGATACACAGACTTTTTCCGAAGCCACTCTTGCCATTGGGTTTACTCTATCCTTTTCCAGGTAGTCACCTACACTGTAAAAAGTTTTTTCGTATAAATATTAAAGTTAACTGCAGTATTGGCCAGTATTTGCTAATCCGATTATTCTTATCTCTGCGCAGACAAGATTAACACCAAATAGAGATAAGATGAATCTGAGTAGCAAATACTGCAGTTGACTTTAATCTTTATACGGAGAAACTTTTTACAGTGTAGGTTACTCTACCCTTTTTCAGAAAAGTGTCGCTAGGTAGCATGGAGGAGGCAAGCTTTTCAATCTGTTCACTAGAAGAGTGTTTGCTTCTAATTGTATTTATATTTAGTGATTTTGTATAAAAATAAATGACCCCAGTGATCCGAAATGGTGAGTTCTTAGCAAGAAAATAGGAGTCTTGGACTTAGAAAGGAAAAAAGTGTAGTTTAGTATCTGTATATACTCAGAACTAGTCCACAAAGCAGTGGCAAATCAAAATTCTGCAGCAGGCGCTCACAGCAAATTTGTCACCACTTGCTTTATTTTTAGCTTTTTTAGTCATTTTTCAATTTTGAACAGATTTTGACTGGGATCGACTATCTTTCGGCGGCAAAAATTTACCGGTAGCTGGGCTGTTGTATCGGCATGTGTTATTTTCTTTTTTGCACTTGTGCCTTGCTTTTGCTGCACATTTTCTTGGTATTGTTTTGTTGTTTTGTTATTATTTTGGGAAATTCAAACTTGGTCTTTCTAAATGGAAAATTCAATCTTTGACTTTAGAGAGGAAAATACTAATGAATGAGATAACTCTACCACTGGATTGACTGCGGATACTTTTTCGTTTCTCTCTCTGGATAGATCTGTGAGATAGTAAGAAGGTCTTCATCAGTTGCAGTGGCACTGCATATTAAGTGAGTGAGTGTCAGTCTAACAGGCTAGGATCCTGACAAGATGTTACCAGTTAGACTAGGACTATGGTTTATCTACGAACTATGGTTGGTCATTGGTCATAAGTCACAGGTCACTAAAAAACTAAATTTGGATGGTTACTATAGGCTTCCTACTGACTGATTACTTTTTTTTAAATTCTATACAGACAGGACCATTCCTGACAATCCTGTTATGAAGCCTCTAAATACTCAACATGCAGAGACGGTACTTATCTGACCCTGAAAGAATATTCGTACAAGGAACTGTCTCTTTAGGGACCCGTTTAATGTTCAAATTACGTGATGGTAGGCTACAGTAAAGTGCAGTAAGCTGTAAAGGTACAGGAGGTTTATCCAAAATTGTATTCTATTAACTCAAAATTGCCCTTAAAATGTTAAAAGCAAACTTAAGGCCAGCTCTAACTAGGTCCTACCTCTCAAGATCTAGAAGCAACATCTTAATGGCCTAGGACTTAATTAGGAGAGCATAGAAAGTTTCCTGTTAAAGCACTCATGAAATCATTCTCTGTTTTTCACCTGATTTATACTTGTCTTTTAGACGGCTAACTGTTACTCTGAAAATGTACTAAAAAAGAACTGTTCTCTTGTTGTAGATTCTTCGAAAATTGTGTGCAGGCTAAGATTATTAATACTAGGCTTCTTTGTTTGCACAATCAGCAGCTGATTGAAACTCATCTTTTAATTTTTGCTGGCGAATTTTTGGTTTCATTGGTAGATTTTTGTCAAACAAACAGACGTTCTATCTGAATTTCTTTAAGTTGCTGCTAGGCTGTTCAGAGGGGTCCACATCGATTGACCGCATAGACAAATTTAGACTACTTATTTAAAAGAAGTTACGTTGTGGTAGACTAATTAAGTGATTGGAAATGATGTCAAGTGATTGACATCTTTGCAGTATGATCTGTGTATTGTCGAAGTTTGATGTTTCCTGGTGCTTGGCATCTTCTTAGACTATTTCATATATATTAGTGGCACTAAATGCTGTCACCCAAAATACCACATTCGTGATCACTCCATAAATAGATGATATGCAGTGGCGCTAACAAGATGACAAAATTCACATTGAAAATATATTCCTGCAGCACATCCATAGGATGGACATAGGATGGGAAAAGCTTTAGAACAGAAAGAATATGTTTAAACATGATTTTTATGTTACTTTTTGGTGCAAGAAAGATGGCTTGAACACTGATACCAAGTTTCTTATTCTTCCTTATTGTTTAACTTTATTATAAGCAAGAAACCATGTAAGGGAAACTTGAGCAGGGGCTTCACATACGGGGGGGGGGGGGGGGGGGGAGAGGGGGCGATCCATGTCAGCGATTTTTCGTAGTGGCACTAAATGCTGTCATCCAAAATACCACATTCGTGATCACTCCATAAATAGATGATATGCAGTGGCGCCAACAAGATGACAAAATTCACATTGAAAATATATTTCTGCAGCACATTCATAGGATGGACATAGGATGGGAAAAGCAGGAAGCATATGTTTAAACATGATTTTTATGTTATTTTTTGGTGCAAGAAAGATGGCTTGAACACTGGTACGAAGCTTCTTATTCTTCCTTATTGTTTGACTTTATTATAAGCAAGAAACCATGTAAGGGAAACTTGAGCAGGGGCTTCACACATGGGGGGGGGACCCCCCCCCCCTATGTCAGCGATTTTTCGTAAAATCTTACCGTACCTTCGGCTCGGATAGGTTTTTCTCGGTGTTCGCCTAGATGTTATTTTCCGATATTATCATCGATGTTGGAAGTTAATCCTTCAATAATTGCCAAAGTTTTGTACGTTTAGCAGGTAGGCTGATAATGAAATTATTTGTTGTGTGTACGTACAAGAAATTGATAAGTAAAAGCCGCTGCTCACCTTTGACCTCATAGGGTGCTCTGTTTCTGTTAGCCTAGTTGTCTACATAGCCTTGACTTGACTTGCACAGTCTTTACAGTTGAGATCATGTTATTTTAAATATGCAAAGCACCTGCTTCACTTGTCGAAATTATGCGATAACCATAGATTGACGGAGAAGTTCAGAATTCATGATGCAAGTGTTATCCTTTTGGATGTTTTTTCGTCGCTATAAAAAATCATTGACAACCGAGCCCAACCGGCGCACGACCTTCTCCACTGCTTCCGGGCCGAAGATTGAAAATTAGTGTCTTTTCCTGTGTCTTTATTTTTTTTTATTTTTTTTTTTTTCATTTGCTCCACTTTTTCGAAATGGTGGGTTACAAATATATTACTTACTTACTTACTATGCACAATTGTTGTTAACTTTGTGTAAAATTGATGAATTTGCATTCATGCCTAACTTGGTTCAACTGGCAGTTTTTTCAGCCAATGGGCAAGAGAATGCTCCGGATTTGTGCCCCGAGAAACTGAAATTACAACGCTAAAATTTTGGATAACGGCGCGAAACGGCGGCGCGCCGCCACCGGAAATGAAATCGGCGCCGCTTCGAGGTCTAATTGGAACACAAGCTCCAGTTTTATAGTTCCCGGTACGAGCTAACCGCTCCCTGGCTTCTGAGTACATAATGCCGTCATACTACAGGACGAGAAGCTGGTACGATGAAGTTTCCATGAGCTATTTTCATTTACTACCGCAACGGTAGCCAGCAGATACAAGTTTCCGTTAGTTAGAGCGTGTTCCATCCTACTTACCGTAGTTACTACGCATGACGTCACGAATTCTGGCTTTTTCCGTCAAGGCTGGAACGACTTTTCTATTTTCCCGCAGAATATCATACCACGGGCGAATCCGACCAATCACGATTCAGAGATCAGTAGTTACTACGGTTACTACGCTCCCGAGCGTGGTAAGCAAATAGTCACTATTTCGAGAAGGTTGGAACGGTCAGCGTAGTAACTTTTGGTGAGGTTGGAACGGAAATAGTAACTAATAGTTACTATTGGTACGAGGGTGGAACACGCTCTTGATGACGTCTGATCCTGGAATCGTAGCTCGCATGGTTTGGTTTCCATGAGAACTACCGGTGCCGTAGCCGCAGTACGCAGCCTACTGCATAAAGTACGGCTCCCGGTACCGTAGACGCCGCAAATCTCCTGAAGCTGAGGTTTGTCACAGTTGGCAGTATCTACATAACCTGCTATCCGTGGAGTTTCTGCCAAACTGGCTGCTCTATTGTTCTCCTGAGCAGGAGGTCTGCCTCAATTTTGCAGTTATCTGATCAGTCTTATGACCTGTTCGAACTGCCAAAACTCTGTTTTGGGAGGTTTGGCAGACCTAGGAGACCATATTACTTCGTAAATGATTATAAAAATATAAGATTATAGGAGTTATTGTATATGTAAATATGATGCTCAAGTGCTAAGAAGAGGAAATTTACTGTAGCTGGCCATGGAAATTCAGTCCTTGGTATCAATTTTTTTTTCTAGGCAGGTTCAGATACATTTTTATACCTGAATTTATGTGTACTATTAATGATAATTCCGACATCTTACTGCTGTCCTTATTAAATAGATAATTTATTCATGAGTGGTGTGGTGTATTTTAAACATTTTTGGAACCGAAGCTATTTTAGGTAGTTAAAATCTTGAAAACAAATAAGAGAAATTCAGAGCAATTCCATTACGGAAAATCAGCAAATTTTTCCTACTGCCGATGGCGCCTTTTCTGACTACCCTACCATTTGCTGAGAGATTCTCCAGTGGGGAGTCTCCAGCTAGCAGAATCCTTTGCGATGGAGAATCTTTTTCCAGCAGAATCCTTTTCTGTGGAGTAGGGTCGCTTTACTTGGCTACTCTCCTTGTTGCAGGAGCAGAATGTGATCCAGACTGGCTTAGGTTGCCTTCCAGCTTTCTATTTCGAGGTTTAAGCTCCGCCTATATACGAGTTCCATTCCAGAGCTTAACGATTGTTAACTATTTTGTAACGATGGTTGGTGAGTATCGTTGAGAAAAGTGCACCGAAATAAAGTTGAGAATTGTTAACAGTTGCTAGGTTTTTGGAACGCAACGTTAGTTTGTTCCCCTCATGTTGGCAGGGGGCTAGCCCTTTTTAAGGGTTTAAGCAACTAGGAACATTTTTGTCAAATTGAGATTGACAGCTTGGAATGAAATAAAGATTTCGCATCAAAGATCGCTCCCAAAGATTGTGTGTCAAAGCTTTGTGATGACTCACAAAATTATTTACTGGAGTAGTTTAATTGTTAAGCAATTTCCGATGTATTAGGCTACAATTTTAATATATATTTGCTACAATGACGGAAAGCCAGTTGTCGGCTGCATTCGACATCAGTTTTGTAAATAAATGACTGACATGCAGAGGCGTTACTAGCCAAAATGTTTGGGGGGGGGGGACGAGGAATTTACCGAATGGCTGGAAACTTCTACCGACTTTTTCTGCTGAAAAAACGACTGTTTTCAACAACAAAAATGACAATTTTGAACGACTGATTTTCAGAAAAAATCGACTATTTTGACGGAAAATGGACAAATTTTCAGAAAAACCGACTATTTCCATGAAAAAAAAATCAACTGTCGCGGCGCTTCGCTCCGACTCGGTTATTCTTTTTACCGACTGGCCGACAGCATTTTGGGGGGGGGGGGGGGTACCTCCTCACCCCCCAGTCGTCACGCCCCTGCTGACATGGGCTCAAACCAATCATATTTATAGGTGAGCTCCCAAGAAGATTATGATGCGTACCTGGAAGTTTCGAAGGGCTACCGAAACTCTTTTGAAATGAATGTAACTGGAAGCAATCTGGAAACGCCATTTAAAGATGTCACAAAGGAATCAGAGATTTTTCTGCTGAGACTCGAGAGGTTGCCAGCATTTGGCTTCTGCATAATTGAGAAAACAGGTATGAAATAAAGATATTCTGTTTGTCTGCCTCACAAGCCTTGCCTGATTGGTAGGGTCAGACCGACAATTAAGCTCCTAGTTTTAATTAGGTTAAATTAGGCGACTAGATCATTTCTCTTCTAGCTTTTGAGCTATTTGGAAATAAATTTGATTGATTGATAGGTATAGATAGATAGATAGATAGATCAGTGTATTTGCAAAGCCCAAGGGCCATATACACAGAAAAACAAAAACAAAAATATAACTTAAACAATCAGACTCCTTCTTAATTCTAAACATTTGTTTATACGTGTTCCACCCTTCCAATAATACTGTTAGTTACTATTTGCGTTCCAACCTCACGAAAAGTTACTACTCTGAACGTTCCAACCTTCTCGAAATAGTAACTAGTAGTAACTATTTGCTTACCATGCTCGGGACCGTAGTAAGCGTGGTAACTACGAATCTCTGTAACGTGTTTGGCCGGATTACCCCGTGGAGTGAGATTTTACCGAAAATGTAAAAATGGGTTCCAGCCTTGACGCCAAGAAGCCAAAATTGGTGACGTCACGCGTAGTAACTACGGTAAGCAGGGTGGAACACGCTCATGGTCAATTTGCTATCTACCTCAAACTCCAAATTTTGAGAATCTTGCCACGGCAAGGGTCGCTTCTGATGTTTTATGATTCAGATTGAACTGATATATGTGTGTTTCAGGTGACCCACTTCTTCAGATCTTTGATGGCGTTTACATTTCCCCGGAACACAGACGGAAAGGCCTGTGCATAGCCTTGCTGGATCATCTGCTTGAGTTCTATGAGCCAAAAAGCCTTGGCTTCACGACCCCTGTATCAGAATCGTTCCTGAATGGTCAGTAGTATTTCAAGGACAAAAGCGAGTTCTTAGCGTTGTTGTTTTTGGTTGACACATTCTATTAAATTGTTCACCAGGCAGTTGTCGGGCGCATTCTGCTTTTTCGACCCAGTAAATGCTGGTTGGGACTTCACAGATAACTAAACTGATCGGATACGCTTTTTTGTTTATCTTTAGTGTGTTCAAAAGCTGCCACAGCATGTCTTCTCACCCTATATCGACTATATCATTGGGTTTTAAAACTGTATGCTGAATTTGTGGATTCCGGGCGAACTACTTGTCGGGCGAAAATCAAAGTTCATATTCGGAATCACGAGTCTCCTTACTCCTGAATCGAGCCTCGAATCAACCTCAGATTCAACTTTTACTTTTACAAATTTTTCGGTTTATGCCGGATTCCGGGTGAACTACTCTTCCGGCGATAAAATATTTTTTATATTCGGATTCAGCATCCTTCCTTTACCCCTAAATTGCTATCTCATTAGCTTTTGAAAATATATTTTTTCGCCCCTTTATTTGAAACCCCTCCCCAACCCCTGGATATAAAACCATGGGTCCCATCTACGAACTTGTCCTGTACTTTGACCCAAAGGATCCTCATACCAAGTTTGAACAAAATATTTAAATCCCTTCGAGAGTTATTGAGCTAACAGATAGGCGGACGGACAACTTTACGGAGTCATTGGTATCCCGTCACTTACGTTTAGGGATCTCAAAGAGAACAAGGGAGCAGAAACGCTATGTAGTGCGAGATGTCCTTTAAAGGTCACCTGAATGAAGAGTACCAAGTATCATCCCTATCTCTATGACTTCCGTTAACATTGCCTGCAGAAAACCCAATCCAAATACGAAATAGTGTTTCCAAGCTATGATTTTTGCTCCATTTTGCATCTGTCCTTATTTCAGTACCGAACAATTTTAGAAATGAACAAATGTCTCCAATCAACCCTTCTTCTGGAATATTGTTTAACCGGCTAAGCCCAAACCTATATCTAGAAGAAATTCCAAAACGATCCGGCCAGCGCTGTACAAGATTTGAATGAATTGCGCTTTTTGTCTTGGATTCTGCATGTGAAAACCTCCGGAAACAAACATCCCTATTTTGAAAACGTCACGCTCAGGAGAAGAATGCTCTCCGTGGCCATGTCTGTAAATGCATTCTCCATGGTGTGTTCAAGTATGGTTTCATTGTTTAGGTGTCCTTTAAGCAATATTTTGCCTTCTTCTTGCATCGCACTTTGTTTCATCGCACTGAAGGTCCAAGACTTTTTTTGTTTTATAAACTTTTGCGATTTTTAGGGCGTGTTACTTCGTAGGCTCCACTATTCTTTAACCCCCTCTCGAGATCCAGTTTTCTAACGGAGCTTCTCTCATGTGGCGCTTATTGCTTGCACCGTTGTCAATACTCTTGATGACTATCTCTCCTTGCCGATTCAAAATCTCCATCCCCTCCGGGTAGCTAGCGGAAGAAAGGCAGAAGTGGTGTCACAGCTGGTCCCAAAGATCGCGGTGATTGATTGACACAGGATTTGAGTCATTGAGTTTGAGTCGTACGGACACGCTTACTCCTTCTTCCTGAGGATCACTGGCGTGTTTTGGACTTAGTCATATAGAGTATTGTCATTGACGCAGCGAGGTCGACGCTATGAGCCATCTATCGAGAGCACTACGTAGGAGATGGCGGAGATATAATAATACTCTGAACGTGTCCGAAAGCTTTTTGGTGCTGTAAATGCTGCATTTTCTTTTCTTTTTTTGTCCGAAAGCTGTTACCTTTCTTTCTTCTCTGACACTTCTAGAATACCAAAATGTAAGTCAGGAAGAAGAAGAAGAAAAAAGAATTAGCTGTAAAAAGCTGACAAAATGGATGAGCTACTGATATCCAACCTTACTATCTTTCTTCGTTGGCCATGATCGCCAGTTGTCTTAAATTTGGTATGTTTGCCGAATTGTCAGTTCTTTTTGAATTTGTTACGTTTGCCGCCGAAAACACTGAGAGAATCGCCGTACTCCTCAGTTTCTTCATGAAAATTTAGCATTCTTGCTGAATTTGTCGATGAACTTTATGCTGATTTAATGCTGCGTTAATTCAGCGAAAACTCAAGTCCGAAAGCGAAATGCTGAATTAATTCAGCATTTTCGTTCGTTTCGGAGCTTTCGGACACGTTCTCTATATGACTAAGTCCAAAACACGCCAGCGATCCTCAGGAAGAAGGAGTAAGCGTGTCCATACGACTCAAACTCAACAACTCAAATCCTGTGTCAATCAATCATCACGATCTTTGGTATCAGCTGTGACACCACTTCTGCCTTTCTTCCGGTAGATACTCCGAGAGGCCGGAGATTTGCATGGGCGAGGAAAGATAGTCATCAAGAGTACTGGGTGACAGTGGTATAGTCGTAACACTGACGTGCTCTCGGAATCTCAAGCGATGCTTGGAATATTGTGGGAGTATGGTTGCTAACGTAGAGTTTCGGACCAGATAAACAGTTCTGGTTCGTCTGTTTACTCAGTCCAGAATATCCATATAATAATTAGTACCGATTTCACTGGTCAGAAGTTTCATAACGGATAGCACAAGGATGCGCGGTTTCAACAGACATTTTGGACCACTGGTTGTTTTTCAAACGTTATGCATTAAATCATTATGAATACAAGAAGAGCGGAAACACCGACCAGAAAGCATCTTGACTTTTTTGTTTGTCACCATGATATCAAAAAGTCAGAAGATATTTTTTGGCGTTTTTTTCACCTCTTCCCGGAATTACTTGTTATGCATAACGTCTGCAGAATCATAACAGACAATGTCCCAAGTGTTTTCTGTTGAAACTGCGCATTCTTGTTTTATCTGTTATGAAACTTCTTACAGTGCGGTTGTGAGCAAGTTTGACCATGTTGCGACTTGGATGCTGTAGATTTATAGATTTATTAATTGCTGAGCAGCCCGAGGGCCTTGGCAACAAAAATCACAAAAAAGTATCACACAGCAGAAGAAAACGCACAAAGCAAAATAACAACACAAAAAGAAAGAAAAGCTCCTCCGTAAGGGATATAGTGTATGTAGTTCTGATTCGGCCACCCCCTTGGACAGGCCAGTGCTTTCTTGGGTGGCCCTCATGTGGTTTGTATTATTAACCGTTTTTTATCAATTACCGCTACTATTATTAACCGTTTATTAAACTCTCTCTCATGTGTCTCGTCAGAATCAAGGGGGGGGGGGGGGGGGATGGGGAGTGAGGCGTACAAAAACTGCGGCGGCCCGATGAAAAATTTGTAGCCTGCTTAGTAGTATGGTAGTAATACGAAAACGTTGCATGTAATACTATGTAATAGCAAAGAATACTATCATTTAATGTGCCTCAGACTGGTCCCATCTTATGTAGTAGTATCCAGTAGTATCCTGTCTTGCCATAGTAGCATCCAGTCTTGCTAATAGTAGCATATAGTAGTATGCAGTAACACAGTAGCCTTGAAGTGGAAGCATGTAGTAGCATCGTTACTACTGCATGCAACTTATTAGTACTACTTCATAGTACTATTTCGAGATAAATTTTTCATCGGGGGGTTTGTAATATTTTAAAATTAGTTGCTTCTGTTTTAATTTTGGGAGAGAATCTGTGTCTTCGGCGACTTGTGCTTTAAGCGTAGCCTAAAGCTGAAGGCCTTTTTGTTCTAGTTCTCTTGCGCTACTTAATTCGAAATCCTACTGCGCGGGAGCGATTTTGGATTGTCTACCCGAACGAGCCGATTGAACACAGACTAAGTCTCTGGATGACGGCGTTGAAATAGGAAAAGATTATAAGCATACACCAGTTCGAAGTAAGTAGAACCTTGAGTCATATTGACCCTTAGGGTATTGAAACAGTCTAGTATTCGTCGTCTAGTATTAGAGTGATGATGAAGAAATTTTATTTACGCATTAGACAGGAAGAGGGAAGTAGTGTAGTACAGAGTGAGAAAAGGAAAAAGTTAGACTGAGCTTTCAATAACGGAGTAAATGTACAGTAAAGTAAATAAAAAAATAAACATAAAACAAAAAAAGGGACTAATTGGGTCTAAAAAATGGAATGCGGAGATGGAATGGGAAGGAATGGCCAAAGACAGAAACGAGAAGGTACTGGACAATAAAATATAACTTTGCCGCAGTTACAGAGAAATTCCTATAGCGTCGAGGAAGATGCAGAAGAAATTTACAATATTTGAAATTATAAGTCCTGATGCAATTTAAGTCTTTTCGTCTCAGAATGTCAAAATTTCGGAAAGGTTGCAAAGAGAGGAAAAACAAAAGCTATTATATAAGTTACTAAGGGCTTTTCTGTTATTTCTTCCTCGGTTAGGAACTATTTTTCCATATCCGACACGAATGGAACCGTGAACAGCCGGCACAGTGTTATAGTAGATTTTTTTAAGAGGCCGAGCTATGATTCTGCGAAGCCATTTTTCGGTAGTGGAAGTGGGGAGTTTCTGGTTTTGAAAAGAAATACAGGAATCTTTTGTGCTGTTGATTCGAAGGTTTTAAAAAATGTTAACAGAAGTGTGAAAGCGTACTCCGTGCAGGGGTGTCACGTATGGGGGGGGGGGGGGCGCTCCGCTCTGGCTCCCCCCAATGTTGTTGGCCAGTCGTTAAAAAAATACCCGAGTCGGCCTGAAGCTCTGTCGTAAAAACAGCTGATTTTTTGTCTTGGAAACAGTCGATTTTTCTTCATAACAGTTGGTTTTTCGCAAAAATATTGCTGGATACGCCTTCCGTGGCCTGTAACTTTCAGCGATACATTCTACAAACAGCAAGTTTACTGATCAATCAACACGAAGAACATCTAATCTACAAGTACAAAAGTTATCGGTCTTTGAATCAGTCAAACCAACCAGAAGCGAGGTGACGTACGGCGAGAGCGGTTGGATACTACTCCATCACATATTTCAACACTTCTGGAAATGGTTCAATACCTTGGTTTCCTTTCTCGCTTATAAAACATTCAAATGGAAAGGAAAAGTAATAAACGTGATTCTACGCCAATTGTTTAGGCTTTTTTTCTGGCACCAATTGTTTGTTTCGAATTGAAGTTTAGATTTTATTTTTCCCCTTAAACATGCTTCTTCTTCATTGGTGTATGATTTAGATGGCTTCGAAAGGCATCTACTGGTTGAAAATTACGCCCCTCTTAGCAAAAGATGAAGCATTTCAGACAAGAAACAGAAGCTATTAAGAGCATCTGTTTAAAAATGCAGCAGCAGTTGCCCAACTGCACAGGAAGTAAACATTTTCGGCAAGTAGCCTACTTTGCAGTCAAAGTTGCCTGGTCGTGGTCTAAAGGTTTTCTTCGGCGACTATTTACTGTTAGACGACGTTCAAATCAGCTTACCTCTGCTCTACAACAGTAATGGGTCTAAACTAAGTTGTATCGTAATTCCATACAAACCTGACGTCACACCCATACAGAGGCGTTACTAGCCAAAATGTTTGGGGTGGGGGGGGGGGGACGAGGCATTTACCGACTGGCTGGTAATTTTTACCGACTTTTTCTGCAGAAAAAACGACTGTTTTCAACAATAAAAATGACATTTTGGAAAAAATCGACTGATATTCCGAAAAATCCACTGATTTTTAGAAAAAACAATTATTTTGACGAAAAATCGACCAATGTTCAGAAAAACCGACTGTTTTCATGAACAAAAAAAATCAGCGGTTTTGACGAAAAATCGTGGCGCTTCGCGCCGACTCGGTATTTTTTACCGACTGGCCGACGGCTTTGGGCCCCCCCCCCCCCCCCAGTCGTAACGCCTCTGCACCCATGTGATCTATTTTATCTCAGAAAACGAAAAACTGTAGTTTATTCCAATCGGTGAGGATATATTTTAATATATGTATAGAGCCGAGCGCGTTTACATTTGTAAAATGGCCTAGGGACAATCAAATCATGTTGGTCCTCGATCAAGCGACGTCAGTGTGTACGTCACGACTGTATGGAATTCCGATACAGTTTAGTCGACACCAGCAAATGTCTACGATAGAGTGAGGAAAGGAAGAGAAAATATAAAATGTTGAACAAGGTATACAAATGGCTGATCTCCTAGTGGTGTGAGGCTCAGTTATCCTTTGATCCACTCTGTGTTCTTCCTTGAGAATAATCATTGTAAAGAAGTAACTGATGAAATTTTGTATGGGACAGTATACCGCCATCTGGGAATTGTATGAGAAACTGGACAGAGCGCCCAGGTAATGGCCGCTAGATGCCGTTCAGTGCAGTCGACGTATTTTATGTTTTTTGGGATCCCAAAACATAAGTGGAGGGATACCTACGACATTTGTCACAGCAAATATTTTTGTGAAAATTGTTTTCTACCCGGACAGGTAGTTAGCCCAGGATCCGGGTAAAACCGGAAAATTTGTTAAAAATCAAAATTTAATTTTAAATCGATTAGATGTCTGATTTAGGGGTAAGAAGAGCTGCTGAATCCGTATATGACAATCATTTTAATGGTTCGCCTGCAGTCCGGCTAAAACCGGAAACTTTTGTATAAGTTAAAGTTTTATTTGAAGCTGATTCGATGTTCGATATAGAGGTAAGGAAATACGCCGAGTTCGTTTTTGAGCTTTATTTTTTGCCGGACAAATAGTTCGCCCGAAATTCGGCCTATAGCGGAATTTTGGCAGAAGTAAGGTAGGAAGTTTCGATCAGTTTCGTCAAAATGGACACGATTTATAGTGGTAAACACACACGCTGAATCCATATCTGACTTGGCTCTCTCAGATGATTAGGTATTTGGCCTTAATCTGTTTCTAAACTTTAGCAGTAAAAATGTTCAAGGAGTCTGTAGAAAACTGGATCTGGCGAAGACATGACGCAATTGTCTGGTTAAATATTAAATTTTTGGGATCCCATCGTAACCGTTCGTCTTGATCTTAGAAGACTGTGGGCTATAATTGTTTCTTATGTGTTTATGGGCGAAGGGGGGGGGGGGGGGTAGTATGAATGACCGGTGGCATGATGCAATGTTTTGAGCGGGAAACTCCATCGGTTTTTAGTGGAGTGTTCCTTGGAACAATCCACCATTGCGAGCGCTGTAGCAGCTTTCGGCTTTCGGTTTCCAGTTTTCGATTTTCACCGTATTTTGTGGAGCTCGTAACTCGTGAACCAGTGTAAGTATCAAGTTCAAACTTGGCACACTAGTGGGTATTAGGGTCTAGCTGTGCCTTTTGGGGATCCTACCCCCCACCCCAACCCAGTTCAGGGTCAAAGGGGTCCAGATTGCCCAGTGAATAATATTCATAACTTGACCAGACATAGGACGATGAAATTCCTTGTACATGTAGTCATACGGCTGGGAAATTGCTTTTAAAGTTACACCTCCCCCACCCCCATTGCCCAGGAGTAAAGTTCGTTACCCGTGACAGGAATCAACAGGTGTCAAGTTGAAACTTGGTAGGTTTGTCAGCATTGGGGACTCTTTTTACTTTTTTCGGGTCCAAACCCCACCCCCACTTGGTTTAGGGGCATTTGGCTCCAGATTGCCAATTTTTTTATGTTTTTAACTTAGATAAGGCGATAATAAGAAGACGATAACTTTAGATAAGGCGATGAAATTCGTTTGTGCTTTTGGATCATAGAGGTTGAGGATATATATGTAGAGTTGAACCACCCACCACCCTCCCCGTTCATGGGCAAGTGGGCCCAAGTTGCCCATAAAAAAGTATTTGACCCGGGACTGGAATCAAACTCAATGCTGGCAAAGCTTTCTCTTATTTTCTCGCTCCTTTTATTTAAAGTTGAAACCATAGGTTATTTTTTTCCTCTCCTCTTTTTTTTTCTCTTTAAATAGAATGTTCAGTTAGTTGATTCTGTTTGATGTTTAAATTATTATCGGATATTTCCCTGCCCTAGCCAAGCACTACATTTGTGCTTTCCTGGCGGGAATGTAAATTGTGTATTTTTTGTGTCTTTAAATATAGTCCAATGAAACTGAAACTGAAACTGTATACTTGAGGAAAAAGAGGTGTAAATACGCATTTTGATGCCCCCCCCCCCCCCCGTTCATGGGCATCTGAGCCCAGATTTCCTATGAGTTAAGTTCGTCTATAGCAGGTCCCAAGTCCAACTCTTGAATATTTGAGGAGTTATATCTATGGATGAGTATTTGGTGTACCAGAAAAAAATAAGACGACGCGACGTACTTTAATCTTTAATGCAGTTGTAAACTGGACTGTTTTGTCAAATGATCGATGAAATGCCGTTCTTAATGAATTGTGACAAAGGGGATATTATGCTGCTACGATTTGGTTTATTGCACTTGTTATTACCTTGCTGATGGAAAAGAGGTTTAAAGGGTCGGACTGGCTGGCAGACCATTGTTGGAACTCAAGCTATTCGTGCAAGAACTTCAACATTTCTTTGGATTTGTACTTGCAGTTTGTTCACATTTAAAGCTTTTAACGTGGGATGATTGCAAATTTGGTTATTTCAATACTTGTTTGGTTATTGGGGATGTGAAATGTCTTGGTTCTAAAGCTATTTGTATGTAAAATGTGATACACATTTTACTTTCACACTCCATGTCTGAGCGCTTGCGCACTTGTTATGGTTTAAAAGAATATATTGTTTTACTCGTTACAAGAAGTGATCGATAATCAGAAAGGTAGTAGAACACAAGAATTATAGAGCAAGAGGGAATAGAAAAGAAGGAGAATACAGATCGTTGTTGAAACTGTTTGTTCAGAAGATAACCGCTTCTGATGTAGCAGCTTAAGCGAGTGCTAGCGATACTAACAGAAGGATCTTTGAGCCAGCGTTCCTGGAAGTCTTGATATAGTGTCAAATGTAGTCCCTATTATGTTTTAACTGTTTAATGTTTAATTCTCACCGTCCATTTCCTGACCGTTGCTTTAGTATGTATCATTGCCTTATCGTGGTGTACCTTATAAAAAACGACAAGTTCGGCAGTCTAATGCTGTGTAATTTTTATGGCACTTGCCCTTCGGCCAAGTGCCATATAGCGATCGCTATTTCTGTCCGTCAGTCGGTATGTCGGTCGGTCTGTCTGTCCCGGTTTTGCTAGTTCGGGCACTTCCAGATAAGCTAGGACGATGAAACATGGCAGGCGTATGAGGGACCGGACCAGATTAAATTATAAATAGTCACTTCCCCGATCCGACCATCTGGGGGGGAGGGGGAATAAGGAAAAATTAGATATTTTTAACTGACGAATGGGTGATCGGATCGTAATGAAACTTGATATATAGAAAGACCTCGTGTCTCAGAGGCCCCAGTTTAAATCCGGACCGGATCTGGCGACATTGGGGGGAGCTGGAGGGGGAAACCGGAAATCCCGGAAAATGCTTAGATCGGAGAGATCGGGATGAAACTTGGTGGAAAGAACAAGGACAAGTCCTAGATATGGGATTGGCATAATCGGACCGGATCCGTTCACTTTGGGGGGGGTGGGGGGGGCTAGTTTCTGGTGATTCCGCGAGTTCGGTGTTTCTTCATGTGCTAGGACGATAAAAATTGGCAGGCACGTCATGGACCCAGACATATTGACTTGAGAATAGTCCTTTCGCCTATCGGACTATCTGGGGGGGGGGGGGCTAGAGGGAAGCTGAATCCGGAAAAATCAGATATTCTTAACTAACGAACGGGTGATCGGATCTCGACAAAACTTGATATGTAGAAAGACTTCGTGTCTCAGACATCCCAGTTTAAATCCGGACCGGATCCCGCGACATTGGGGGGAGCTGGAGGGGGGAACCGGAAATCTTGGGAAACGCTTAGGGTGGAGAGATCGAGACGAACTGCGTGGAAAGAACAAGCACGAGCCCTAGATACGTGATTGACATAACCGTTTTTTTTTTGGGGGGGGGTGCGAGTTTCTAGTGATCCCACAGTTTCGGTACTTCCTGGTGTGCTAGGACGATGAAACCTGTCAGGCTTGTCAGGTACCCGAACAGAATGACCTGAGAATGTCTTTTCCCCGATCCGACCATCGTGGGGGAGTGTAGGGATGGGGAATCCGGAATCTAGTAGCAAACTCAGCTATTTGGATTTAAATGAAACTTGATATTTAGAAAGACCTCGTGCCTCAGATGTCCCATTCTAAATCCTAACCGGATCCGGTAACATTGGGAGGAGCTGGAGGGGGAAACCGGAAATCTTTAGAAACGCTTAGAGCCGAGGGATCGGGTTGAAACTTGGTGGGAAGAACAAGCACAAGTTCTAGATACGTCATTGACATAATAGTACGAAATTCGGGCACAATGGGGGAGTTGGGGGGGGGGGGGTCCGGATTTCTAGTGATCGCGCGAGTTCGGTACTTCCTGATGTGCTAGGACGATGAAACTTGGTAGGCGTGTCAGGGACCCGAACATATTGACTTGAGAATAGTCGTTTTCTCGATCCGACCATCGTGGGAGAAGTGGAGGGATGCGAATCCGGAGTCTAGTGGCATGGACAGCCATTGCACGGGTGATCGGATTTAAATGAAACTTGATATTTAGAAAGGATTTCGATAAGCGCCCGAGTTTGGTACTTCCTGATGTGCGTGTCAGGAACCCGAGTAAATTGACATGAGAATAGTTGTTTCCTAGATCCGACCATCGTGGGAGGAGTGGAGGCATTGAAATCCGAAATCAAGTGGCACGGGCAGTTTTTGAATGGGTGATTGGATTTGAATAAAACTTGGCAAGTGGAAAGAGCTATCGTCTCAGATGTGCCATGTCAGGTCCGTCCAGGGAGTAGTGGAGGAAGAGTGAGTCCGGAATCTTGAGGTATTTAGAACTTCCAACGGGTTACCGGATCTTCATGAAACTTGATGTTTATAAAGACGCCGAGTCTCAGACGACCCAGTTCGAATCCAGATTGGATCCGGTGACGTTGGCGGGAGCTGCAGGAGGGAACCGGAAATCTTGGGGAACGCTTAGAGGGGAGGGATCGATGAAACTTGGTGGGAAGAACAAGCGCAAGTCTGATACATCGTTGACATAAGCGGACCAAATCCGGACACTGTGGGGGAGTAAGGGGGGGGGGACTTAATTCTCGCGATCCCGCAAGTTTGAAACTTCCTGATTTTCTAGGACGATAAAACTTGGAAGACGTATCAGGGACCCGAATAGACTGACTTGAGAATAGTCGTCTCTGAGGTCGTCTCCCCGATCCGACAACCAGGGGGTCGTGAGAAGCTTTTGACATGCAAGGGTCAAACAAGTGGAGTGATTTGAATGAAATTTGGAAGGTACAGAGATCATATGACCTGGATGACATATTGTTCGAACCGGATCCGAACACGGAGTGGGGGAAGATTTACCGGAAGTTCCCAAAAAAATGCTCGGATCGAGTGAAAGATAGGTGGCAAGAGAAAATGCTTCAGGAGGAGTCCAGACCAGATTCGGCCGCGGTATATGGGAAGTTGGAAGGAGGTACCGGAAATATTAGGATCGTCTAGGAACATAGCGAGTGGATTTCTTGGGTTGAAACTTGAAAGGTTGGCGATGGCTTGGAGTTGAGGGACTTGAGTGAAACTCGATATTCTAATTCTACACTGTAAAAAAAATCTTGCAGTATTTGCTACTGGGATTATTCTTATCTCTATTGAGATAAGATTACCCATAATTCGGATTAATCTTATCTCTATAAAGATAAGATTAATTCCATCAGAAAATACTGGATCCTTATTCGTAGAAACTTTTTACAGTGTAGGTCCGAACTGCGTTTTTGGATGGTGGGGTGTTTTGTGAAGTTCTCTTTTACTTTCTTGTACCACCTACTCGCAACAAGTGACATATGAGCTCGTAGCTCTTGTTTTATAATAAATTATCCAAATCCGTTATTCTTTCTCAGTTTAATCTAAGCACGGCAGCAAACTGATTTGTTCCATGTAAACTCCTCGGGTCTTTATAACTTTGTATTTATAGATCGTTGAGCGAGGTGGATCCGTTAGAAAAACAACAGTGGACATAGATCTGGAATTTTACAAAAGGTCCAAATCCATTTAATTACTTACATTTTTAATTACAAAATACAGGATGGGACTTTGTCTGTTTAACAAGGTACATTTTTTAAGACAGAAGAGGGGAATCGTATGCGTCCTTGGACGACGGCATGACCTTGAGTTTATTTATTTTTATCACAATCTATTTAATTAGTTGCATGGATAAATACAAAAAAAAGATTCAAAACCTGTCCAGTCAGGTTGCTAAAATTGTATAGGCAAAATACGCAAACCCTATGCGTCCTCTGAAAAAAGTTGAAATCCATTTAGTTGTATTTGTGAATATAAGATACAGATATACAAAGAATACAGAACACAGAAAAAGGTCAAAATATATTTAGTAAGGTGTTTGTGGAGACAAAATACGGGACCTCATACCTCCTCGGAAAATCATATGACCTAGAGTCAAAAAAAGTCAAAATTCATTTAGTTAGTTACATTTGTAAAGATAAAATACAAAAAGGGTCAGAATCTGTCTCCATTGTCCAACTCCGTTTGTCCACAATACATCCAAGTTCATATTCGTCAACTAGATCGATTTCACTTATTGAACGCAAAGTGGTCTTAACCAACTTCATCTTTGTAAAAAGTCTTTCCCGTTTTGCTGAGGTAACAGCGATTAGCTTGAACGCTTTCCATACCAGTGGTAAAACATCTTTCAATTCGCGAAAGACTTTGAATATGGCTCAAGTGCCTTATACCTATCGCAATATTCGCAATTTCGTCTGTAGGTCGGTCGGGCGGTCTGTCCCACGATTGCGAGTTAGGGTACTTCCAGATGTGCTAGGGCGATGAAACTTGGCAGGTGTATTAAGGATCCGACCAAACTAGCTTGGAAGTAATCAGTTCCCTGATCCAACCATCTAGGAGGAGTGGAGGCAGGGGGAATACCGAAACTGGGGGAATATTGCGTAACTTTCGAACGGGTGATCGGATTAGAACGAAACTTAATAACTGAATAGATTACATATCTCTGATGTCTCATTTGAAGTCCGGACCGGATTCAATAGCTGTGGGGAGTTGGGGGGAGGGGAAGAACGGAAATCTCGAGAAACAGTTAGAACGGACGGATCGGAGTGAAACTTGCTGGGAAGAACAAGCATAACACTCTAGATGAATCGTTCACACAATTAGACTGTGGGTGGGGTGGGGGGGGATTCCGGTGATGCTGGTTTTGGGGCAAATCAGGACCAGATCAAACTGACAATTTCCTCGATCCGATCGTCGTGAGGGGAGTGGAGAGAGGGGAATTCGGAATAATTAGGCATGCGTAACTTTAGAATGGATTCCAGTGAAATTTGAAAGAGGACATGTCTCGGATGTTCTTTCTCATGTCCGGACCGGATCCGACAAGTGTGTGTGTGTGTGTGTGGGGGGGGGGGAGGAATTCGTGACCCGCTCAGACCAGAGAGATCGGGATGGAACCTGGTGGGGAAAACAAACAAATGCTCTAGATGAATCATCTACATAACCGGATTGGATCCGGGCATTGTGAGGGCGATGCTAGGACGATGAAACTTGACTGGAATTAGAGATTCGACAAGATTGGTTTAAAAGTTGTCACTTCCAAAATCCGACCATTCCTTAAAGTACTAATCTTAATCGCAAGTAAAAAGAATACTTTTAAGCTAACTATAAATTTTAATGATCCCAATGAGCCCATGACCATTTTTGCCTCAAGAGTTTTGCTTACAAATAAATTTCTAGCACCCTTAAAGTGCGCATCTTAACCGAAGAGTAAAACAAAAAATACTTTTGACCAAACGATCTACACCCCGTTGTCCCAATCCCCCAATATACGCTTGATCATTTGATGGTAAACCGTCACTCTAAAATACAATTGATGGTGAACCATACAATAAATACGACTGATGAAACATCATTATTTTTGGGGGGATTTCCCCTAAAAATTCTTCATTGCTTGATTTGCGGGATCTTCCTGCATTTTGGACAGTTTTCTTGCTCATTTTGCTAGATTCCTGATCAATCTTGTCAATGAACTGACTAATAATTGATGGATTACAGTTTCCTAGCTTCTGAAAGACCTTACAGGTATTCAATTCATTTTCAACAGACGGAGACTCATTGCCTTTGATTGAAACAACCTAGCAGGCAACTGTTTCCGTCATTCATGACTTACACCTCAAGAGGTCTAGATCATGGACCACATCCAACCGCCTAAAGCTGCCCTAGCTTCTAGCCTGGCCTTCAGCCCCTGCCAGAGGGGGGTAAATTAAGGTTAGCAGGCTGAGAGTGACATTCATGGACATGAACACCAGTATGCAAGGCTGCCCGGGGTCACTGGAGACTTCACTTTCCTATCCAGGGGGGCTAAAGTTAGTGCTCACCACTTACCATGCTACAAATGCAAGCAAATGGAAGCAAAGAAAGCACAACAAAAGCGAAAGCCAAAAGTACCAGGCATAAATCGCACCCCCTCCCGGGGGCACGACGAGGACGTCACTTACCACCGCCCCCCTTTTTAAGCCCATATAATGAGTAAAAAAATCCCGTTCAGGTAGGCTACCAGTAGGCTACGGGTAGGCTACATCTCCCCTCTTGCATTCAAGAATCTAATACCGATCACTTTTCACGTCGGTCGGTCGGTCCCAATGATTGCGAGTTAGTGGATCAGGCTATCAGGAACCGGACCAGATTAACTAGGAAATAGTCACTTCCCCGATCCGACCGTAGCGGGGGAAGGGGGAGACGGCGGAATTCGGAATGTAGTGGGATTCATAACTTTCGAACGGGTGATCGGATCTTAATGAAACTTGATATCTAGAAGGATCTTGTGCCTCGAATGTCTCATTTCAAGTCCGGACCGGATCCGATGAATATGGGGAGAGTCGAAGGGCGGGGGGGGAAGGGGTGACACCCCCCTGTGTGACACACTCAGAGTGGAGCGATTGGGATGAAACTTGGTGTGAAGAACAAGCACAATCTCTAGGTACATCACTGACAGAACTCGACAGGATTCGGACACTGTGGGGGAGTTGGAGTGGGGTTCCGGAAGTCCGGTGATCTGGAGTTAACGTACTTCCAGGTGGGCTAGGATCATGAAATTTGGCAGGCATATCAACCACCCGACCAAATTAACTGGAAATAGTCACTTGCTGGTCCGAGCATCGTGGGGGGAGGGAGAGACTGTGGAATCCAGAATTTAGTGGAATGTATGACTTTCGAACGGGTTATCGGATCTTAATCAAACTTGATATGTGGAACGGTCTCGTGTCTGAGGTATACCGTTTCAGTGCTGGGCAGGATCCCATGAGGGGGGGGGGGGCTAGAAATCTTGTGACACGCATAGAGCGGAGCGATCAAGATGAAATTTGGTGGGAAGTACATGCACAAGTCTTAGGTCCGTCGTACGGATTCAATCACTGAGGGGGGGGGGGACCTGGAGGGGGGGGGGTCCGAAATTCCAATGATAGCAAGTTAAGGTACTTCCAGATATGCTAGATCCCTTAAAGTACTCATCTTCACCGCAAAGTACAACAAATTCTTTTAAGTAAACTTATTTTTTCAGGATTCCCCATGAGCACGTGCTTATTTTTGCCAGGGTTTTGCTTAGAAATCAATTTTTAGCACCCTTAAAGTGCGCATTTTAACCGAGAAACTGAAAAAAAAAAATCTTTGACCAAACGATATATAAGACCCCGATAAGTCCGTCATCAGTTTTGCCTTAAGAATTTTGCCTAAAGCTCGCGCCATCACTGCCAAGTGCAAAAATAAAATAGTTTTGTTTATGAAATAATACAGTCTCGTGATGATCCATGCTAATTTTTATGACGTTGGTTGTGCTGACAAATAATCACAACGAACCCATGGATTGGCAAATTCCTACTTTCATCCTCTGACCCAGCCTCGCAAGTGTCATATGAGCTTGTAGCTCTTGTTTGTATGCCCTCTCAATACAAATTCATCAGATGTAAGCATTAAAGCTCATCGAAGGCGTCCAGAGGCGAGCCACAAAATCCATTCGTGGCCTCAAAACACTGCCTTATGAACAACGTCTGCAGGAACTAAAACTTCCAACACTAACTTACCGGCGGAAGAGGGGAGACATGCTACTTGTCTTCAAACTACTCAACTCTAATCGTCTGCTCTTCGCTCCTGACAGCAATTCACGGACTAGGTGCCACTCCCGGAAGCTGTTCCGAAGATCCTGCTTCCCCTCGTGTTCGCCAGCACCTCTTCAGCAATCGTGCTGTTCCTCTGTGAGACGGCCTGTCTGATTCAGCTGCGACTAGCGAAACATCTGAGGGGTTCAAAAAGCGACTCGACGAGGACTGGCGTGCGCAACCGTGGAAAGTGTATTGGAGTGCCCAGAAACACTGACCCGGAAATAATTGAACACCATCATCAACCGCAAGCTGCTCATCGGGATTCAACATCCTTATTGCTTGAAAGTGCGATTTAAGGATAAAGACAAACTAAACTTGACTCCCCTTCAAACATGTTAGTCAAGTGGAAAGTTTTCATTTTTTTAAAGCACAATGGACACTTCTAATGCTTTATTTTGTATTAAATGCTTCACAAATAAACATTTCCGACTTCCTTTAGAAGGCGCTACGAAATCGGCCGTTTTCTTGTTATCCATTGTCTTTACCTCAATGTCATTTTGGCGATCCCAATCTTAGGAGCTGGGATATCGTGGCAGGAAATTCAAAAACTCCCAGCAATGCTTGATAGAAAAGGATATATTTGAGATGTCACCAATAAGTCAAGCTGCAGATGCAGAGTACCTGATTGTTCTAGCGTTTCATCAGAAGTTCCATGGCTTAAAGTGCCTATTAAAAGTTTTTCTTTGTGGAATAGTGTTGTGAAGCTTGATTAGCTTGCTTTATAAGATGTTGCCAGAATATGCAATAAGCTTATAAAAAATTACATAGCTACAAAAATCATTAAAAAACAAATAACCTATCCAAATCTGAATTTTACAAGCTGATTTATGCATAAAATAAAGATATATTAAGTATTATAAGAAACATCACTTTTATTCTTTGTCCAAGCTAGTAAATTGAGAATGTACTGTCCCAAAAAAGTACGCTTTGAAATATCACAGAGAGGAAACTGTTGAAAAAAGCTGCTGATCTAGGGGGTAAGCATTGTTCCTAGGTTGTTACAGAGTGGGATTGGGGTAGTTTGATGTGCCCATTGAACTTTAAATCGTATAATGTGTAATGCAATCCAATTTTAGTTCTTCCGTTAGCCTACCTGTGTGCTACCGACCATGTGATACATCTCCCCTCCTGCATACAAGAACCAAAGTTCCTTTTTTTTTGCACTCCCTCTCAATGCAAATTCAATGTTGGGAAGCGGTGTACTTATCAATTAGATACTCGCCCTGGCCTGATTGATATGGCGATGAATTCCCCAGCGTGAATCATTTATCAGTCGACTTTTCGCTTGGGGCGCTCACCTGTCCGACCCCCCCGGAGGATCCCTGTTAGAGTGCATCCCCGTGTTCCACTGTGGATCGATGGTTTTGCATTTCCCGGTTACTCATTTTCCTTCTGGGAGTTAAAAGTCCAGTTTTGTACGCGAGTTTCCTTTCACAGTATTTGTGTAAAAGGGAGGGAGGACGGGTACATTGCCAAATGTCCGGGCGTTCAGTATTTGTGTTGGCCTATATATACGGTTTCATGTTCTTTTTAATAATAAACTAAATAACAAAAGGTCCAGAGCCGAGGGGTCGACGACTCTCATTTGTTATGTACACCATTCCGGAATAACGGAATAATCCTGACCATTCCGGATTATTCCTGGCCATTCCGGATTATTCCTAACCATTCCGGATTATTCCTAACCATTCCGGATTATTCCTAACTATTCTGGGTTATTTCTAACCATTCCGGATTATTCCTAACCATTCCGAATTATTCTTGACCATTCCGGATTATTCCTGACCATTCCGGATTATTCCTTCGGGGCATGTACACCATTCTGGGAGAGTCGTCGACCCCTCGTCCAGAGCCCAGCTGAGAAGCAAATTCGTAATGCATAGGATGGAAATACTTCTTTGACTAGATACAGCATTTATAAATTCAACACATGCCGTTGATACCAAAGGAAATATGTGTGATCGTCAACACCAACACCAATCAGTGACACGTCCAGCGAAAAACGACGAAAATTCCTGTCCTCTCTTTTTTAACATCCTATGATCCCATACGTTCCCTATCCTATACGTTCTTCTAGCAACTGCCTGAAGATGACCCGGTCAGAGAAGGACCGAAATATCGCTGGAAGCAGCACCTGTGTAAAAGGGAGAAAGGACAAGTGAATTCCAAAATGTCAACGCGTCCAAAACCCGTATCTTTCTTTTTTAATATCCAAGCCATTGCAGATTCGTTCTTCTATCCACAGCTTGAAGATGACTCTTTCAGATAAGGGCCGAAAAATCGCTGAAATCAGTATCTGTGTAATAGGGAGTGAGATTCTTCGTGTATATGTGTACATACATAGAGAGAGTAGCCTACTCCTCATATTTCTTTTTTTAACACCCAAAATCAACAGAAAATATTCATCTGTAAAAATAGATTGGTGGTTATAGTTCTTAATACCACTGACGATGACATTTTCAAAGAAGAGCCGAAATAGCGCTGACATAAGTATTTATCATTGCTCAAGCTGTGCCTTCCCTCCATTGCATACAGATTTTTTAGAGGAGCCCTGATTGAAACATTCAAATTAATCAATGGAAGTTATGACAATTTTGAAGTGACTGATTTAGTAAGATTCAGCATTAACCGTCATCATCGGGGGCACGCGTACAAGCTTACAAAATCAAGATTCCACAAGGACGTTTTTAAGTGGGGTTTTGGCAACAGAATTGTTGATCCTTGGAACAGCCTTACCGAGGATGCGGTTAATGCTGACAATAGTTTTAAGTGCATTGTTGATGAGATTTTTAACTCTGATCAGTTCGACTACTCAAAATTTCTTAGAGTTATTTAGAGGCGAAAGCCTTTTCTCTTGCTTTGTATTATTATTATGTAAAAGGGAGGACTGATAATTGCAAAATGCAATATATTTGTAGAGGGGGAGAGTAAACTCATCTTTCTTTTTATATACCCTAAATCAACAGTATCCAGGAATTTATTTCGGAGGGAGGGGGGGGGGGGTTGCCTGCGGGTCGGACAGAAAGTACAAAAAAGACATAGATCAGAGGGAAAAGCCTATACAAAATGATTATTTTTGAATATTTCGGGGGGGGGGGGGGCAACCCCCTACTCCCCCCCCCCCCCATGATACGGCCCTGTCAACAGAAGATATTCATCTGTAAAAATGGATTGGAGGTTTTTTGTTCTTCTACCGCTGAAGATGAACCGTTCAAAGAAGGGCCGAAATATCGCTGGAAGTAGTGTCTGTGTAAAAGAGAGGGAGGAGGGGTACGTTGCAAAATGTCCGGGCATTCTGTATTTGTGTATATACACAAAAATCATATTCTTTCTTGTGTTAATATCTTACATTAAATGAAAATATTCATCTATAAAAATGGGTTGGAGTTTCCTTCGTCTAGATATATTCTAGAAGCATGTTCATCTTTCTAGCTACCTGAAGATGACTCTTTCAAAGAAGGGCCGAAATATCGCTGGAAGTAGTGTCTGTGGAAAAGAGAGGGAGGACGGGTACGCTGCAAAATGTCCGGGCATTCTGTATTTGTGTATGTACACAGAACTCATCTTCTTTCTTTTGTTAATACCTTGCATTAAATGAAAATATTCATCTATAAAAATGGGTTGGAGTTTCCTTCGTCTAGATATATTCTAGAAGCATGTTCATCTTTCTAGCTACCTGAAGATGACTCTTTCAAAGAAGGGCCGAAATATCGCTGGAAGTAGTGTCTGTGGAAAAGAGAGGGAGGACGGGTACGCTGCAAAATGTCCGGGCATTCTGTATTTGTGTATGTACACAGAACTCATCTTCTTTCTTTTGTTAATACCTTGCATTAAATGAAAATATTCATCTATAAAAATGGGTTGGAGTTTCCTTCGTCTAGATATATTCTAGAAGCATGTTCATCTTTCTAGCTACCTGAAGATGACTCTTTCAAAGAAGGGCCGAAATATCGCTGGAAGTAGTGTCTGTGGAAAAGAGAGGGAGGACGGGTACGCTGCAAAATGTCCGGGCATTCTGTATTTGTGTATGTACACAGAACTCATCTTCTTTCTTTTGTTAATACCTTGCATTAAATGAAAATATTCATCTATAAAAATGGGTTGGAGTTTCCTTCGTCTAGATATATTCTAGAAGCATGTTCTCTTTCAAAGAAGGGCCGAAATATCGCTGGAAGTAGTGTCTGTGTAAAAGAGAGGGAGGACGGGTACGTTGCAAAATGTCCGGGCATTCTGTATTTGTGTATATACACAAAAATCATATTCTTTCTTTTGTTAATACCTTGCATTAAATGAAAATATTCATCTATAAAAATGGGTTGGAGTTTCCTTCGTCTAGATATATTCTAGACGCATGTTCATCTTTCTAGCTACCTGAAGATGACTCTTTCAAAGAAGGGCCGAAATATCGCTGGAAGTAGTATCTGTGTAAAAGAGAGGGAGGACGGGTACGTTGCAAAATGTCCGGGCGTTCGGTATTTGTGTATATACACAAAAATAATCTTCTTTCTTTTGTTAATACCTTACATTAAATGAAAATATTCATCTGTAAAAATGGATTGGAGTTTCCTTCGTCTAGATATATTCTAGAAGCATGCTCATCTTTCTAGCTACCTGAAGATGGCTCGTTCAAAGAAGGGCCGAAATATCGCTGGAACCAGTGTCTGTGTAAAAGGGAGGGAGGACGGGTGCATTACATGATTTCCATTTTTTTTTTTACATGTATATGAGGGGAGACAGTAATCCTCTTTCTTTTTAAATGCCCTAAATCAAAAGAAAACATTCATCTTTAAAAATAGATTGCAGGTTCGTCATCTAGCTACAATCTGAAGATGACCCTTTCAAAGAAGGGCCGAAATATCGTTGTAAACAGTATAGCAGGCTCGTTATTTAAGCAACCGCCTTAAGATGACCCTTATGTAGTTAGTATTTTCTTTGCATATCATTTTTTGTACCATGGCCCTTAGGGCTTTCCGTGTACAATACAAACATACATACAAATGTATCGGAAATCTCAGCTTCTAATCCGTTTTACTTTCGCAGTCCTCGGGCTGATGGAATATACTTGGCCATCAGTAAAATTATGCAAAGGGTGCGGGGCAAAATCTTTTGCACATTGATTTTGACTTTTTGCTACTCAGTCGAAGAACACATTGAAAATGTATTGTATTAATTATAGATAAGATCATCTATAGATAAGATATCTATTAAACATAGATAAGAAATTAAAATAAAATTACTAAATTCTGATTTGAAATAAAAATTATTAATAATTTATTTTTATAAATTAAATAAGATCCTTCTATTTGGGATTTAGTTTGCACACATAGAATCCGCCCCAGTTTTAAGTAAAAGACCAATGACGATACAGTTTTCTATAATTGGATAAACCTTTTTTTAAGAAGATTGAATCAAATTACCTTAAAGAGGAGTTAGCAGCTCTCTTTAGTGCATCACTTTCTTTTAGTACCTCTCTGTAATACGACCATGCGGAGTCGAATAAATTCTCCCTACCCTGTCCGGGCGTAGGGTAGGAGCTACGCGGAACCTCACAATTTGTTACCCCTACCAAAAGCGATATTGCAAGAATTTCGAAGTAAAATCCTATTGGTTGTCTACCATTGTTACCTCACATGTGACGCGCTGCAGAGCGGGTCAGCACGTCTGATGCACTTTTTCCTCTGATGTGGGCAGCGGCGAAGAGGGAAGTAGACCGGCATCAAACTCAAAGCTTAGCGAGTCTAGCTCAGCTCAGGTTTGTCGGGGTATCTATAGTCACCGCATCGGGCCAAAGACGGAGGTTCTATTGGCTTATTTGTTCATGGTTGAACTTAGCCTGTCGTTTTCATTTGTAGTGGTGGTAAGCGGATTTATAAATTTATTCAAACAATGTTTACAACGGATACGTCAGCTACGATTCTTCATCTGCGATATTTCGGCCCTTCTTGGCAAGGGTCCTCGTCAGGCTGTCAATCCTCTGGTTCAACTTCGGGGAAGGAAACAAACCTTTAATAAATAACTGAAGGTTCTACCGACTATAAATATCTTATTAAAGTAAATTATCTTCAAATACCACTATAATGAAAAAACTAGTCCTGAGATTTAATTTTTGACACGGACGCTGTTTTTGCTGCACGATTATATAAATAATGTTTAGTTTTAATTGGATAATATTTTGACCCTTTTTCAAACAGCGCTTACTTCGCTTTTATTGCAGTAAATAATAATAATAGTAAACCTTATTATAATTGTACAAGGTATCATTAGAAATCTTGTTCCTTTTATTATTTAAAAATTAATACCTGTATAAGGTTTTACTGGTGATGTTTTCCCCTCAACTTCGTGTTTTTCTAAAGCCAGGATCCAGTGCGGTTCTGACTAAAACCTCGTCTACATCTTTTCTAATTTCTAAGTGGGAAATAATATTGAACTTGTTTCGGGATAATCACTAAAAGGTTTTCTGAAAGCATAGAAAGCCAGAACTCCTTCAAACCGTTGTTGTTAATTAATCTAATTACTGAATAGGGGATAAGGTTTTCCGAAGATGTTGATCCTCTTTCGTATTTTCCTCCTATTGTTCAGAGATTGTTGTACAGAAGAAATCGACTTGCCTACCCCTCACCGACCTTCTAGACTGTATAAAAAGCTAACCAAAAACATTATTAGCTATAGAGCTGGTTTTAAGCACAAACGGTTTATTTTCTGCCCCCTTTGATGGAAAGAAATTTACCATCCTTATATAATCAGATTGGCGAATGCGACAAAGTATTGGTATTGGTAACCAATCAGTTAGCTACCTGGGGAATCGTAGCGTTGAGATAGGAAAGAGAGTTAGTCGGTAGCGCTATTCAGGTCCGTATCAAGGAATTTATTTCGGGGGTGGGGGGGGGGGGGTGGCCTGGGGTCGGACGAAAAGCCTACAAAAATGATTATTATTGTATGTTTCAGGGGGGGGGGGGGGGCAGTAATCAGTTTTGGCGCCCATTACAGGTTTATGACTTATTTACTTTTTCCGGGTAAATTCAGAGCGTGTTCCACCCTTCGAACAATAGTAACTATTAGTTACTATTTCCGTTCCAACTTCACCAAAAGTTACTACGCTGGTAGTTCCAACCGTCTCGAAATAGCTACTATTAGTAACTATTTGCATACCACGTTCGGGAGTGTAGTAAGCGTAGTAACTACGGATCTCTGTAACGTGATTGGTTGGATTCACCCGTGGCATGATATTCTGCTGGAAAATAGAAAAATCATTCCTGCCTTGACGGCAAAAAGCCAGAATTCGCGACGTCATACGTAGTAACTACGGTAAGTAGGATGGAACACGCTCTCAAAGTTGTTTTCGAATATACCATAAGTATCTTCTTTGTTTTGAAATTTTGAAACCTATTTAGGGGTCAAACAGTATTACCAAGATTGTGGATTTTTTCCCCTCCACTCCGTGCCCCCTCCCCAGCCCCCGAAATGGTACCTCTAGAGTTAAACTGGTATAAATTATAATAAAATATGGTTTCAGGTTTTTGATACAATAATGTCCCAGCATTCATTTTCGGGTGATACCGGAAATCAGCATCTCATATCGGTAAGTTATATTTTTATGCCAGTTCACTTTAGTTTATTTAATAACCTGTACACTCAAGGTTGGAAAAATTTATTCAAACAATGTTTAGCCTACAACGATACGTCAGCTACGATTCTTCGTCAGCGATATTTCGGCCCTTCTTGGCAAGGATCCTCGTCAGGCTGTCAATCCTCTGGTTCAACTTCGGTGAAGGAAACAAAACAGATAAGAAACGCAGTATCTTGTAGGTATACCAGAAAAACACACACTGGGGCAAATACAGACCATTTAAAACTGTATAATTAACTTAATAGCAGTTAAATTACTGTCTTTGGAGAGCCAATTGCAACTTGCAAAATTTTGCCAAAGTTTAGTTTGAAAGTTGATTTTAGGCAAAACCAATGAATTGCCAAATTCAATAAAAATAATGGAGCAACCCCAGACAGAAAAAAGAAAGAAACGGAGAGAAATAATTTAATGGGACAAATATTTACAATTTAAAATATTGACATTTACTCCGCTTTTCCAAAATGAAGGGTAACAAATAGATTACTTACTTACTTACTTGCAATACTGTGATGCATCGATAACGTTGTTACACAAAAAGTTTTGTCTTTTGTGTTATGCCCATTTGTTGGTAATTTTATCGTTTATACATCAGATTGGCAAAAATAGGAATGATTTACAATACCAGATATGAAAATTAGAAATGAATAGCCGCCAAAATTTTGTTGGTATACATTGCGTATCTTGCACTGTCAGCAAGTTCCGTAGCATTTGCAAAGATGTACAGTTTCAACGGATATGCGATAACGCAATGTATGCTGTTCTTCCCGACTAATTATGTTATGAGCAGTTCAGCGTTACGTTTATGTAAAATATAACACGGGACATGATTTGTAGCGTTACCTTTAGCGAAAATATGATTTATGTTCTTTGACGTCAACAAATAACGCATTATTTCATATCTTGTTGATTGCCGCGAAAACCAAGGAAGGGCAGGATCCTGGATCTGATGGCTTTCTTCTTCTTCTTGCTTAAGACAGGAGCCCTGTTTTAATTAAGTTTTGATTGACAATGAAAGGGCAGTAGCGAGTGTCGTCTTTTACTTTTGGTAGACCCTTAGGCCATACATGGGTTTTTGGCCCTTTTTCATGAGCCAAAAGCTTTAAAATACATTAGCATAAACGATTTCTTGGTCAAGCCGACCCGCACTATGGTCACATCTCAAATGACGACGGTGTGACGTAGCTGGTAACACTTGGAGCGTAAGAATAAGGCAATACGGCTAACAACTGTGGCCTGATTTTTTTTTACAATTTACACCGGCCGTTTGGCCTCCCGTTTCACCTGGCCTCCCAGCAGGGCTGCCACATGTCGTACGATAGTGTGAATTTTTACCCTATTCTGTGTTTGTCGCTCGTGTCCTACACTGTAAAAAAAATCTTGCAGTATTTGCTATTGTGATTAACCTTATCCATTGAGATGAGATTACCCCTAATTCGGATTATTGTTACCTCAATAGAGATAAGATTAATCCCAGTATCAAATACTGCATCCTTATTCGGAAAAACTTTTTACAGTGTACTTATGACACGAAATGCACTGTTTCAGAAAACGTCCAGATATGTCATTTTTGCAGTGGGTATTCCGACAAGAAGTGACGATTTCGCGTTTTTTCATGACTTTGAAGTTGAGATGTGTCATTGTTCCAGCGGTGATTCTGAACAAACATGACCATTTCACGTTTTTTCATGAAAATAAAATTTAACTCCAATTCACGCTCCGTTTGTGCCAAAAAGTCACTCTCTAAATTTTTTGGTGTGGCATTCCTGTCCCACAGTACCGGCCTAACCGGTTTAAGGGTAAAGACGACACTGACAGTAGCTCTGTTTCAGCAACGTTAGCCTCATTTGGCTAACAATGCTACTACTTTCGACTCCTTGTGTAAATGCCATGAAAGTATGAGCGTGTTCAACCCTTCTAACAATAGTAACTGTTAGTTATTATTTTCATTCCAACCCCGTGAAAAGTTACTATAACGACCGTTCTAGCCGTCTCGAAATAGTAACTAATAGTTAATATTTGCTGTCCACGCTCGAGAGCGTAGTTAACATGATAACTACGTATGTGACGTGATTGGCGCGATCAGCGCGCGGCGCGATATTTTGCCAAAAATAGGAGAATTCGTTCCAGCCTTGATGCCAAGAAGCCAGGATCCGTGACGTCATGTGTAGTAACTACGGTAAGTTGGGTGGAACACGCTCTATGTGCTTCATTTGAAAATACTATTTGTCGAAAACATAGTTTAGCCAAATTCCTCCAATATTCCCCCGAAAGTCCCATTAGCCCCGGTTGAGTTAGTGCCAATATACAACATCTGACCCATTATTGTATGTTCTTTCCCCCTGATAACGTATGACCGGGATTTGTGAAACTAGCCACTCTATTAGTCGTAGAATGGCCTTGGCCGGTTCACTGGTGACAGATGCAAGCCTGGCGAATAAATGACCCGGATTACCCGCGCGGTGTGGACAGGGAAAAAGTGACATCAAATAAAACGGGGCCTCGATTTATAGCTCTATAAGGAACTCGGTCTATGACACCCCTTTGGGGGATCCGGTCCCTGAAATCCGAATATCCTGGCCGCCTCAGTGCAGGAAAATTGTCAATTCACTTGAATTTGAATGGGCAATACTCGTCACTTTTTCCGTCCGCTTGTTGGGGTTACGATGTTAGGTCTTATTCCCACCGTCTGGATTTAAAGGATAGAATTGATGTGGCGGTAAAAGGGGACCAGTCGATAGGAATGATTACTGTGGACACGACTGTACCTTTTCTTTCTAAATAACTGTAACACCTGCCAATATTATTCGCAACCTGTATGACAATTCTTCAGTGGGCCCAATGGTGCATGGTGGCTTGGCGTCAGGTCCGTACCCAGGAATTTATTTCGGGGGGGGGGGGGGGGGGGGGGGTATGCCCGCGGGCCGCAAACGAAAGTACAAAAAATACATAAGCTACACATTTTTTTTTTCGTCATGATATCCGAAAATTCAGCGGAAAATTCATGCATAACGTTTGTTGGACAAACAGATTACATCTCAAGTCTTATCTGTTGAGTGTCTTTTGAAACAGCGCATGCTTGTGTTGTTTGTTATGAAACTTCTGGCAGTGCAGAGGTTAAAGCCTATAAAAAAAAAAAATATTCGTTGTGTATGTTTCGGGGGAGGTTTGACCCCCTTCCACCCCTCCCTTAGATCCGGCCTTGCTTGGCGGATGCGCCATTTCTCCTTGAAATACAATTTGAAATAAAAACCTCATAGTACAATGGGTGGATCGAACTATCATGATGTCATCTTATCACACTCGAGAATACAATATTAGCCCACATCAGAAATCAGCCGATTCCTAGAAAATTTATTTCGGCCAGTTTATCGTTATGTAGGTTTTTGCTGCCTGCCATATTCCAATTTACTGGTTTTTACAGAAACAGACAGAGTTTCCTTTTTCTTACCCGTTAATTCTTACTATACACTGCAAATTATCGGTATTGTGGATCAATAATTATGTTGATAGTATTAACTGAGAATGTCATGTAACTTTTGGAATTAGCAAGTCTGTTACATGTGTACATTTTTTACACTTGGCACGGTTTATTTGGCAGTTACAACACTTTTTAACACTTGGCTCTATAAAACAATTGATTTTCCAATCCAATCGAAAAATTTGTTGTCGTCGGTCCCTTTTGGCCTTTCTTTTGGGTAGGGCCAATTACCACTGTAATCGCCTCTAGTGGCAGATTTTCTTCTCCAGGATGGCGTTGATTAGTGCTTTGTAGATTTGCTTATAGATTGTAGATTTGTAGATTTGTTGCGTGACGACGAGTTTTTGAATTTTCGCGCCTTGCAGTTGCAATCCCTGAAATCGGCTCTGCCGAGGGGACAAAGGCTTAATGATAAGCGACTACTAGAAAACGGCTTATTTTCGAATCGCCTTCTGGGGGTAGTCAGAAATTTGTATTTGTCAAGATCTTTTTGACAAATGAAGTATAGTTAGTGCCCGTTGTACTTTAAAACAAATTACTGAAATAAATAAATAATTCTAAATACTAACCTTATTTTTGTACGTTCTATCAATATGCCATGTTAAAGTTTGTTTTTATTTTTATCTGATCCTCTTATTAAGATCTACTCAGAGTTTGCTCGTATGGGTGCTTCATGTCTCCACTAGATGATCCCACGTCCGCGCAGAATTAGGGTTTGAACTGGTAACTGGGACGGCTCGAAGGATTACCCACTCCCCGGCACCTGTTGTACACCCTTTCCCGGCGCCAGCCGTGTCGGCCATAAATTAGGCGATTCCCGCTTCCTAACCTGCGATTTGAATGTTTAACGCGTGTCAAAACTCTATATGACAAAGTCCAAAACACGCCAGCGATCCTCAGGAAGAAGGAGTAAGCGTGTCCATACGACTCAAACTCAACGACTCAAATCCTGTGTCAATCAATCACTGCGGTCTTTGGCAGCAGATGTGACACCACTTCTGCCTTTCTTCCGCTAGATACCCCGAGAGGCCGGAGATTGTGCATCGGCAAGGAGAGATAGTCATCAAGAGTATCGCATTGGCGTACTTGCTATACGTAATATCGAGAGGGGTCAGATCCTCGGGAGTTGTGTGATCGAGACATTGCTATTGCTGGAATGCTTCCTGGAACGTGTGCCAAACTTATCTTACTAGGGTTGAAAGTTTTTATTTTGTCAGAATATTCGCATTCGAATTTCGAGTATCCTGGGCCGTTGACTTCCAGCAAAACGCGGAGAAATAATATAGCATTTCATTTCTGACCATTAAGCTTCTTGCATATAATCGGCGGAAGAATAATGATACTCATTGAGAATAACGGAACACGGCAAGTGTAAAAATCAGCGTGTTGTCGGTCCGCCAAGTTAAAGAATGGATGGAGTGATAGCAGAAGTAGGTTGCGTTAGTGTTGTGGGTACGACAAGTCGACATTTCTGTTTCTTTCTCATTTTCTCATCTCTCCTGCGCAAGGAATCTGGTCAAAAGAAAAGATCTTACTAGAGCCGATTAGAGTATAGGGCTAAACGTCCATGCTGATATCTGAGTGTACATATTTGACCTTAGTTTTGTCACCTGTAAGTCGTTGGGGTGTAATTTGTAAAAAAAAAAATTGTAATTTGCAATGGATGGGATAAATAATAACATGCATACGGAATCAAACAGTCCAATAAATATTCCATTCTCCGGTCTTGTTTCACTCCGCTTCCGTCGAGCGTGCATGATGGCCCGAAAGTTAGATAGGGTGCGAGTCGTCTGAACCCTTGTCTCAGGGCACCAGAAACATTTTTGACTTCCTCATTGTTTGTATTTTTTGCCGATCATCCCATTGTTTTACGCTTTCACGCCCCTGCCGAAGTCGTCGTCGGGCCTCACGCCGGGACACACGACTCGCATTGTCAGTTGCATCTCCCCGTATTCCATTAGTATCGGGCTAATTGACTGTCAGGGAAGCTCTGTTAGTTTGTTGAGCTGATGGAAAACTATAATAGGCAGTGTTGTTGGAACGGATGCCACTCCCTTGGAAATCGGCCCTGCCAGTTTCCAGATCCCAGGTACTAGAGCTGGCAGCTTTTGATGAGGTTCCCGTCGATTGAATTTTTTTTTTGGTCGTGAAATACGCGAGGGGTTACCCACTCCTCGGCCCCTGCTGTGCACTCTTTCCCGGCACTGGCTGGCACAGGCTAGACCAGTGGTGTCGACATCGATGCCGGCCATAAATTAGGCGATTCATCTAAACATACTGATTTTAGTGTTCTAACACGCGACAACCGGTGCCGGAAGGTGTAGGCACCTAGGCACTGGCACCGGGCACTTGCTGTGCACTAAAGTCGAGAGTGGGCAACCCCTTCATTATACGTTGACGTATATATATGCAGGGGCATCAGGGGGTCGGGGCATCCCCCCTAGATTTGAAAATCTTCCTCCTTGGTTCTGTTTTCTAGGCACTAAATAGGTTTCAAAAGCAAATTGCAAAGCTTTGACTTTATAGTAAATTTGAAAACCCTGTAATTTTTCCCCCAAAAGAGTAATTCAATTTGAATCAGTGTATTAAACCTGTGTTTGGAATCAAAAATGTATATTTGGCCCCCTAGGTTTTACTGAAATTGACTGAAATGGTAATTTTTCATTCTCCATTCTTGTCAATTTTTTTCCGTTCTGGTAGATCACGGTAAGGAATTCGAGGCTTGATTGCAATTATAATAATATCAAAAAGTTTGCAATTATATATGAGAAATAAGCTCTTCCAACACGTTAACCCTTGTTTTAGTACCAATCTGGTATCTTTGGCCTACCGCTTTTATTATTTCCTTTAAAAGCGAGATATGAGGGGAAAGCATTTCTGGAAATTTGGAACTGGTAGGTTTTGTTCCTGTAGTTTTCGTGCGAACCAAGATTTCCCTCCGCCAAAGTCCAAGTTGAAAACAATTTTTTTACTATTATCTTTAACAACAGTATTAGTGTCTTATTCATTCTTAAGTATGATGACTCACGGAAGATTTGGGATATTTTAACCAAACCGGGTGTGAGGATCTGTCTAAACATGTTAAACGACCCCACCTCTAACTTTTTGGAATAAATTCATTCATGCATTCATTCATAGGGGGATTATACCGATGCGATTGACCTTTATTAGATTTTCCAGTCACCAACGGTATCGGAGTTGCAACTAATTGAGCGTGGAATCAGGGGAACGTTATTAGCTAAAGAAACACTCAATAATACGAGGGGACAGCCTTTATCAAGTCCTAATGAAAATAGTCAAGATACTCCGTTTTGTTGTGATGAATTAATGTCAAGGGTAACGGGGAGTCTGTCACAGTGCATTTTGTGCACTGCAATTCAGTAACGAATGGATAAAGCGAATTGTAGACCATTTTATCATTGTATCTTGAGAATTGAAAGTAGTTTTTGGGATCCAATAAGGGATCCCAAAACGTAAGTGGAGGGATACCTATGACATCGCAAAAGTTGTCCGTCCGTCCGTCTGTCCGTCCGTCCGTCCGTCTGTAAGCACGATAACTCTCGAAGGGAATGAGATATTTTGATGAAACTTGGTATGAGGATTTTTTGGGTCAAGGGTAAGGTCGAGTTCGTAGATGGGCTCTGTAGCCCTATATTTGGGGGTGGGGGAGGGGGTTCAATCTAAGGGACAAACAAATATTTTTAAACAGCTAATGTGATAGTCGATTATGGGGTAAGAAGACATGCTGAGCACGATGGTGACAATCATTTTCTCGCCGGACAAGTAGTTCGTCCGGAATCCGGCAAAAACCAGAAAATCTGTTAAAAGTAAAAGTTTCATCTGAAGTTGATTAAATGTTTGATTTAGGGTTATGAATTATGAATAGGGTTATGAAACATGCTGAGCATGATGGTAAAATCATTTTGTCGCCGGACAAGCATTTCGTCCGGAATCCGGCCAAAACCGGAAAGTTGGTTAAAAGTAACAGTTTCATTTGAAGTTGATTAAATGTTTGATTTAGGTGTAAGAAGACATGATGAGCATGATGGTGAAAATCATTTTGTCGCCGGACAAGCAGTTCGTCCGGAATCCGGCCAAAACCGGAAAGTTGGTTAAAAGTAACAGTTTCATTTGAAGTTGGTTAAATGTTTGATTTATGGGTAAGAAGACATGCTGAACCCGATGGTGAAAACCATTTTCTCGCCGGACAACTAGTTCGCCTGTAATCCGGCCAAAACCGGAAAATATGTTAAAAGTAAAAGCTTTATCTGAAGTTGATTAGATGATATATTTAGGGGTAAGAAGAGACGCTGAGTCTGTATATAATGATCATTTTTTTACCCGGACATATAATTAGTCCGGAATCCGGTTGTACCCGTATTTTCTTTAAGTCAAAGTTTTATTTAAAGTTGATTAGATTTCTTTATTGGGATAAGGAGATACGCCGGCTTCGTTTCTGAATTTTTCTTTTTGGGATCCCAAAACTTAAGTGGAGGGATACCTATGACATCGCAAAAGTTGTCCGTCTGTCCGTCCGTCCGTCCGTCCGTCCGTCCGTCTGTCCGTCCGTCTGTAAGCACGATAACTCTCGAAGGGAGTGAGATATTTTGATGAAACTTGGTGTGAGGATTCGTTGGGTCGTCGGACCAGTCAAGTTCGTAGATGGGCTATGTAGCCCTACATTTAGGGGTGGGGGAGGGGGTTTAAATTAAGGGGCAAACAAAATATTTTGAAACAGCTAATGTGATAGTCGATTATGGGGTAAGAAGACATGCTGAGCACGATGGTGAAAACTATTTTGTCATCGGACGAGTAGTTCGCCCGGAATCCGGCCAAAACCGGAAAGTTTGTTAAAAGTAAAAGTTTTATTTGAAGTTGATTAGATGTTCGATTTAGGGGTAGGAAGACATGCTGAAGACGATGGTGAAAACCATTTTCTCGAAGGATAAGTAGTACGCCCGGAATCCGGCCGAAACCGGAAAGTTTGTTAAAATTAGAAGTTTTATTTCGAGTTGATAGTTTGATAGTCGATTATGGGGTAAGAAGACATGCTGAGCACGATGGGGAAAATCATTTTGTCATCGGACGAGTAGTTCGCCCGGAATCCGGCCAAAACCGGAAAGTTTGTTAAAAGTGAAAGTTTTATTTGAAGTTGATTAGATGTTCGATTTAGGGGTAGGAAGACATGCTGAAGACGATGGTGAAAATCATTTTCTTGACGGACAAGTAGTTCGCCCGGAATCCGGCCAAAACCGGAAAATTTGTTAAAAGCAAAAGTTCGAGTAGATGACAGATTAAGGGGTAAGAAGGGAGGCTGATTCGGTTTATGACGATGTTTTTTTACCCGGACATATAATTTTTCCGGAATCCGGTTGTAACCGGATTTTTTTTAAGTCAAACTTTTATTCAAAGTTGATTAGATGTTCTTTATAGGGATAAGGAGATACGCTGGTTTTGTTTCTGTATTTTTTTTGTTTGCTGGGCTAGTAGTTCGCTCGGAAATCGGCAGGAAGTCCCGGTCAGTATCGTCAAAATAGATATGGTTTATAGAGGTATATCTGAACTTGGTTTTCTCTGATAATTAGCCTGTCCAAGACTGGATCTGGCGAAGACAAGACTCGATTGTCTGAATCAAATATTAGATTTTTGGGATCCCATCGACACCTTTGGTCTTGTTTTGTTGGACTAGTAGTTCGCTCGGAATTCGGACGAAACCGCAAATTTGGCAGTAGTAAAGCAGGAAGTTTCGGTCAATATCGTCAAAACAGATATGGCTTATAGAGGTATAGATGGGTAGATAGAATTTCTGAACTCGGTTTTCTCTGATGATTAACCTGGCCAAAACAAGACCGAATTGTCTGGGTCAAATCTTAGATTTTTGGGATCCCATCGACACCTTTGGTCTTGTTAATATTATCCCTAGCTCACATATGGAGCTATATGCTTTTGAAATCCCCGCCTTTCTCCATTCTTTCGTTTTTGGGCACAACAACGTAAGTGGAGGGATACCTATGACTTCGTAAAAGTTGTCCGTCGTCTGTCAGCACGATAACTCTCGAAGGGAATGGAATATTTTGATGAAGCTTGGTTTTAGGATTCTTCGGGTCAAGGGATAGGCTGAGTTCGTAAATGTGCTCTGTAGCTTGTAGCCAAGTGTCACCAGTTTGGGGGAGGGGGTTCAGATTGTGGGGGTGAACAAGATATTTTTTTAACAGCTAGCTTAATGACATGGACGGTATAGGGGTAAGAAAACATGCTAAACACGTATATGAAAACCATTTTCTCGCCGGACAAGTAGTTCGCCCGGAATCCGGCCAATACCGGAAATTTTTTTGAAGTAAAAGTTTTATTTGAAGTTCATTAGATGTTCGATTTAGGGGTAAGAAGACATGCTGAATTAGTTATGAAAATCATTTGATACCCGGACATATAGTTCGCCGGGAATCTGGCTGAAACCGGGAATCTGGCTGAAACCGGGAAATTTGTTATAACTAAAAGTTTTATCTGAAATTGATTAGAGGTTGGATACATTTGTAAGGAGGCATGCTGAATCGGTATATGAAATTTTTTTCTCGCCGGACAAATAGTTCGCCGCGAATCCGGCGAAAACCTGAACATTTTCTAAGAATAAAAGTTTTATCTGAAGTTTATTTGAGGTTCAACATAGGGGTAAGAAAATTTGCTGAATTCGTTGTTTAGCTTCAGTTTTTTGCCAGGCAAGTAGTTCGCTCGGAATCCGGCCGAAACCGGAAATTTGGGAGAAGTAGGCAGGAAGTTTTGATAAATTTCATCAAAGTAGACGTGACGGTATACGAGTGAACTTATATGCTGAATCCATGTCTGGAGAAGACCGGATATCTACTACAAGACTGAATTGTCTGGATTAAATTAAATTTGTAGGATCCCGTCGAAACCTTTGATCTTGCTTACCTACGACTTTTAGCGCTTTTTTGACCGAGCCTAGTTTTGCCAGTAATGCACCGCAAACATCGACGAGAGCTTCAAGATCTGCCGACAACTATTTCACACTTAAGGATATAAGAAGCTTCAAAGTGTTGTTTTGGGGATCCCATTATGTAAGTGGAGGGATACCTACGACTTCATAAAAGTTGTCCGTCTGTCAGCACGATAACTCTCGAAGGGGTAGAGATATTACCGGCAAACTTGTAAGGATCCATGGGGTCAAAGTACATATCAAGTTCGTAGATGAGCCCGGTAGCCCTATATTTAGGGGTGGGGGAGGGGGTCTCAGTTTACGGGATGAAATAAAATATATTTTGAAGCTAATGAAATAGTCTTTTAAGAGGTAAGGTGACATGCTGAATCCATATGTGGACTTCTTTTTCCTTCCGGACAATTAGGAATTCGGCCAAAACCAGAATTTCCTTCGAGTAAAACTTTTTCTTACTCAAAGGAAATTCCTTCGAAGTCGACGAGAGATTTGATTTAGGAGTAAAGATAAATGGTGCATCCGTATCTAAACTCATTGATTTATTTCGCAAGGAATTCGTCCGGAATTTCGCAATCCGGAAATCTCATAAAAGTTAAAGTTAATTCTGAAGTCGTCTGAAGCTTTGATTTATGGGGAAGCATTATGTCACATTCATATTAAATTCTTTCTTTTCTCAGCTGATCAGTCGTCTAGCCCTAATCCGTGGGAAACCAACAGTTCTACTCTTTTACATTTCTAATAAATCTCTATATGTCGGCATAAAGATAATAGGACGGAATCGATCTAACTTGCTTTGTCTTACTAACGGGTAGATGGGACGATAAGTCGCAATTAACAAAATCCTCCGATAAAATTTTCAAGGGGTTTTATGCATAAAGAACATGTTGGATTCGAATAGTTTCGTCTAGCATTCGTATTCCGGTCGTAATCTAACCCCAATCTGGGTTATCTCGGGTAATGTGATCTGAGCTGGGAACAACAACGTGTTTACGGGATCTACAAGGACTGATTGACTCGATCAATAAGTCCAGTAAATTTGATATAAGATTTTTGGGATCCCATCTAAATGTCTGGTCTTCCTTTGCTTTCTTTTGCTTGGGGATCTAATTTTGCCGCTTCCAGTTTTCAAATATGCTCCATCCAGCCGCCAAGTCGGAGAGTGGGGTGGCTGGATAGAGTCTTCAAGCGCTAACAAGGAAATCTAATTTCACTTATATTTCTGAGCCATTCCTCGTGAAAAGATTATTTCTAGTAAGAGTTTAGCTTTACTAACTATCCGTTCTTTTCGCATAGGAAGCCGAGAACCCCTCTTTTTTCTTACCAGGTCCCAGTTGAGTATGATAATCGTGGCGTGTGGAAGTTTAATGGGTGAAATTTGAAATAGATCAATGAATCATTCAGTGGATCTCAGATTAGTGACCGTACTTCAATTGATTATTTTTTTTAGATGTTTTTATACTGTTAAGAATCAAGAGGTGGAAGTATCGAAAGGCGGGCGCACAGCACCTTGATTCTGATTAGCTAGCACTTCTCTGCTTCATTTATAGCTAGCTGCTAACAGTTTTTTATTTTATTTCAGTTTTATATTTATTTGTTTAGAAGTCTGTTTCATTCTTTGTTTCCCCCATTTATTCTTTATTCTTTGTTGGCCCGCAACAGATGATGGATTTGAGTAAAGCAAAAGCTGATGATTAGATCTTGGTTAACAGCTCTATGTTCGTGTACGTAAGTTTAAAGCACAACTCGCACTGTTTACTGTCCAGTATTTGACTAAACCATTTGACTACTGTTAATTTAGGTTTCGCTCTTAAAAATGCGGCTTTGGCCATTTTAAGCCTTTTCCCAGGTGCATTGACTTGTAGCAAAAACTCGGCAAATTAGATAACTGGTTTTACGCATCAATAGTATAATGCGCATGGAAAACAGGGAATCCTGGCAAGCGTAAAGATTATTGAGATATCGTTAGCGGGCTTAGAATGTAACATATCAAATTTGTGTATCCGGGCTTAAAGGACCTGTCTTACCTATAATACTGATACAGCCTACTTCCATAATCACTCCATATATTTCTAAACCCGGAGACCCCAACTTCGTAGGGTACTTTCTAACCGCCCTAACAAAACCGCGCTGGTTTCTCACTTGTCGTGTTTTGCTACCTTCGATGTGTATCACGCTGTCGACGGTTGTCTACGAGAAGTTTTTCAATTATAAGAACCGGTTATGTAAATTGTTTCCCTGTTTTCGCTACAAGTCAATGGGTCTCGGAAAAGGCTTGAAACGGCCAAAACCGCGGGTTATTTGTTGAAAGCACACCATAGTTTCAAGGTGTTCAAATATTTTTAAAATACTGTAAGTTGAAGAGGAAATAGTGCGAGGGGTCCTTTAAGAATTAGTGAATGCAGTTCCGGAAGTAGGTTGCATTAGCATTATAGACACGACGGGTCCTTTAAGTGACGGGTATTCGTTCTGTTAGATGTCGGTCTTGTCCCTGCCGCGTTGTCTAGTTACTACATCTTATTTTGTTGTCCCGAAGCAACCCTTAAGTAGCTAAACCTGTTGACAGCCGCCTCTCACTCCACATGACTGTACCGTTTTTCGCAGGGCTTGGCAAAGCGACCCGAAATTTGTCAAAATTATCCATATGGTCGTTTTATAGCCCCGCTGGGATTTGATGTGTGCGTGAGAAATGGGAACTGCTGGACCCGTTTGGACTTGCTTATGATTCAGCAAAAGGTCACGGACCTGTCGGCTTGCTAAGAAGGAATAAAGGAGGGTTTTTGCGATACTTCGAAGTCGCTTTCTAGCCAGAAAAGTGCTATACACAAATCTGGTTAAGGTGTTTTTCCGAAAACTCGAGAAGCACTTTCTGGAATTGCTGCAACGCCCGAGAGGCCATAGTTAGGAGGAGGTCGGAACAGTGTGATGCTGTTGCGTGTCAGACTTGTCATGAAGTCGTGGAGGGGTTGCTCACTCTAAAAAACGATGTACACCAAGTGGTGCGTGCCGCGGTGCCGTGCCGGTGGCGCAGAAAGAGCAACCCCTCGGAAGTGATAAGTAACTCTGGATGGATATCAGCCGAGCATTTAACAGGCAGTTTGAATAGTAGCAGACTGTGCTAGTCGAAAATTTAGGAATGAATCAGAGTGGCAGTTATTGCCAGAAGTATGCTCTGCCATCACAGACCTGTTTCAGTTTGACCATAGATGTGTATCTATTCGCGTAAGGGTAAACCACTTGGTTGACGTGTATGTATCCTGGAAGCCAGATCCCAATGCTTATAAATAGACTCAAATAATGGAATGGAATGGAATGTAATTACCAAAAAAAGCCCGTGGACCATGGCAACAAAATTGAAAAAATGCACTAACTTACATAACTAACACACAGCTCCTATTCTAAAAAACTCGTTCTATGCTCCATCGCAAGCCTCAAGTAACGTCCAAGTATTTTTCCAGTAACAAAATATTCATCCTTCATCATCCTTACCATCCATTCTTCATTAAACACCCTCTCACCAAATACTCCTTTCTCCATTTATTCAATTCCACACAATCACACATCAAATGAACTACGCTTTCGTCCTCATGACCACACATAGGCCACAAGTAAGGACCAATTCTCTCGTTTACTTTACCAATATATTTTCTCCTTGCCCGAAGCGGTAAACTATCAGCCCTCATCTCAATAATATACTTAATATCCTCCTTACTTAAACCTGCTTTAAATACAATTCCCTCACCCCAAGTCTCTTTGGCCGCCTCACAAAAACGGAGGGGCACTGGAATGCCCTTCTGAAGTTGCCAAGTTTGGATCTCTTGGTCTTTTAACCTGATACTCACCATTTTCCCTAATTCTCCAACCCCCATATCTGTCCATAGCCCCTCATTCCAGTATTCATCCATACCACAATCCTGCAAAATTTTTCTGATTAACCGCGGCCACGATTTTGGTGAATCATCCTTCAGAGCCTCCAGCCGAGGGGTTACTCACTCCCCAAAACCCGTGTACACCGGGTGCCGGTGCCGGAAGGTACCATCCAATTTAATCGCCGGTGTTTAAAAATCACAAAGTTTAATAAAAGTGCGTTGCTGCATTGCTGCCGGGAGTGTGCCGGGAATGAGTGTACACCAGGTGCCGGAGATTGAGTAACCCCTCGCCTCCAGCTCCAGGTACGCTGATTTTAGTAGTCTTATTCTTGGCATTTGTATCATGTGTAATGACGGATACGTCAGCTACGATATTCGTTTTATGCATTATTTGAATATATGTTTCAAAGTCAGCTTGGGCTCAAGGAATATTTAAAGTAGACTCGCTTTCATTCGCATGGCCGGGCCGAGAAATATATGCACGGTTGTGTTTGACGGGTGATGCATTTTTACGTGTCTTTCTTTCTTGTTGTTCTTGCTCCGTCTTATCACGTGCGATCACGTGACCTTTTCACTGTGATACATAAAATTTGCACGTGTGCTGTTGTTGATCTTGTTCTTCTCGCCTTTTATTTCTTTCTTGTTCTTTGGAACTCCGTCTTGTGTCTTATGGTCGTTTGGCGGTTGGTAACCTGATCAAAAATTTATCTCAGAACAGTACTATGAAGTAATAAGAAAAAGTTGCATGCAGTACTAACGGTGCTACTACGTGCTTCTACTTCAAGGCTACCGTGTTACTGCATACTACTATATGCTACTATTAGCAAGACTGGATGCTACTGGATACTACTACATAAGATTGGACCAGTCTGAGGCGCATTAAATGATAGTATTCTTTGCTATTACATAGTATTACATGCAACGTTTTCGTACTTCTACCATACTACTACGCAGGCTACAAATTGCCAATATGGTTGTCGTGGGGGAAGTTGCTCTTCTGCAATTTCTCTCCTTCAGTGAATTAGTGTTTTGTTCTTAATTTTGTTTTGTTTTGTTGGTGTTTGTAGATGTATATGGCCCTTGTTGGCCGTCCATTTAGTTAAATAAATAAATAAATAAATAAATTTTTCATCGGGAAATGAAATTTGAAGTTTTTTGTAAGTACGAAATATACAGAAATACGTGTTTTGTGTGTATATAGCCCGATAATATGAAAATATATAACTTCGGTAGGAGCCGGAAAACACCTAGGAAATATTTTCTACCGTTTCTACGTATCCAGGGGGGAGGTAGGGGTTGACCCCCCCCCCGAAACATGCAAAAATAATCATTTTTATAAGCTTTTCCCTCGGATCTGTGTGTTCTTTTTACTTTTCTGTCCGACCAGCAGGCAACCCCCCCCCCACACCGAAATAAATTCCTGGATACGGGCCTGGTCTCTCCCGTATTGTCCGAGTTCGCGGCCTCCCCCAGAGAAACTGTTTGCGAATTTATTTGTTGAAAGGAATCCCTCGGCACTTTTAATTCCTATTGCCATTATCCTTCATAAAATAAAGAATGATATGTTGTACCCCGGTTTAACGTTAAAACATGAATTTGCTACTTTATCATGGCATAAATACCGATAAATACGAGCAATCAATCTGTATGCAAACATGGATTTTTAATCGTAATCTTATGTTCAGCGCTTGCTTTTACTCAAATCTACCGTCTGCTGTGGGTCATCTTCAGAGCGGGAGAAGATTTCAGGTATTAAACACTCCTGTCCTTAATACAGGCCAGTATCCAGGAATTTATTTCGGGGGGGGGGGTGTCTTTTGGGGTGGGTTTCTGCCTGCTGGTCGTACAAAAAAGTAAAAAAAAACACATAGATCAGAGGGAAAAAGACTAAAATGATTATTTTTGTAGGTTTCGGGGGGGGGAGGACCCCCCCCCGGATACGGCATTGCCTTAATAGCAACACTTTTCGAAGTGTTAAGTAAGCAGCAACTGTCGACAAGTTCATTTCGAAAAATCACCAATATGCCAATGCTAATTATTTACAGATAAGTATTACTGCTCATGGTAGGAATTTAGGAATCCCGACGTCACTTAATCGTGCAAATAGGCGACAAGCGAATAGCAAGGGGGTTAGAAACTCTGCATTTAACAACTGAACGAAGTGACTGTACTTGCGGTCTCGTCACAATATTGTGATACTTTGGTAGAAGGGAAAGTTACAGGTTTCAGAGAGTAGAGGATAATGTTGGTTGTAAGCAGATACAATATATTTTGAGACCACCTTTATTACTACCAAAATTCTAACCAATATTTAGAAATAGTAATGTCAAATTGGCCTGGAGACATCCTTCACTATGGTCAATTTATGCGTTGCTTGACGTGTTGAATGATAGTATGACCTCGGTTTGACCACCTCGCTGGACAACTTAAGTATTTACCGTCTTCATTGAAGGGTAATAATTAATTTTTTGCCCTCCCCTTTTCGCCCTTATTTGTTTTTTTTTAATCTCTATACTGTTTCCACCCTTTTGAACCCCGATACTTTTAAAGGAAGAACCATTTTTTGCATGGCGTGATTGTAGATGTCATTCTGAACGGACTGTGCTTATTTCCGGTGTTAGATTGTTACCAAGAGCATTCCGTTGTCCTTCGTTAACTTCCTCCGTCCGTGTCCGGGCCTGTTAGCAGATTGGTTCATATCCAAACTCTTTCATTCTAAGCATGCTGTCCAAACTTCTTTCAATTTATTTGCGTCCAAATCGATGTGTTTAATACAAACTAATTGAAAACCAACCAAATTTATTACGATTGATAGGATTTAGCACCTATTCTGTTGTTGCCATTGGTCGAAGCTACCAACCAATCGGGGGCAAGCAGATCCGGAGACGAACCTTACCACTGTGGAGACTTGGGTTTGCCATCTTTAAAATAATCCAAATTAATAGCAGAAATATACTAAATTTTTTAATATTTTCAACATAAGCTTAGAAACTAGTCAGGAAAAGTCTTCGTAACTCTGAACTCTGCATTTCTTTCAACGTAACCAAGACTGGCCGTTTTTAAATTTACAACCGGCAGATGGCTTCTTCTATCTAATCTCGGCTGTAACTAGGTCTATGCCGTCTCGCGTCCCATTGGCTGTTTGAGTACGAGAGCAAGTCATTCGAGTTCTATTAGGGTCCATTTCCAAGCTATAGAAGTTGTGTTTGAGGCATTTGTGTTCATTCGATACTGGTTAGGGACTGATTATAGTCCTATTAGGGACAGTAACAGTATGCTGAGTGCTAATGGAGGTATAGGAGCTAGCCCTATTGGTAAGAGTGTTATTTTCTGCATCAGGAAGGCCTGTTGGTATTTGTTGAAAGTTTCATGTTAGATCGTAGCACAGTTTAGTTTCCTCTTTTCTTTAGAGATTACTTGCGCGACCTCTATACTTTTGGACGAGTTTAGTTTCACTTCAAGTTTTCAGGTAACAAATTGACTCCTCGTCAGTACTGATTCACGGCCAGGGCTGACACATGTCGCACGATAGTGTGAATTGTCACTCTATTTTGTTTGTGTCACTCTTGTCCTACGTAGAACATAAATAACACTATTTCATAAAATGTTCAAATGTGCAATTTTTGCAGCAGGGATTCCGACTAGAACTGACTATTTCAAGTTTTTTGTGTGAAAATAAATTAGGATGTGTCATTTTTGCAAAGGCGGTTCCGACCAAAAGGGAGCATTTCACGTTTTTTTCATGAAAAAAAAATTTCACTCCCATTTCACTCTCTGTTTTGGGCCAAAAGTCGCTCTCTAAATGTTTTTCATGTGGCAACACTGTTCACGGCTAGTCCGATGAAGACGTTCCAAGAATTGTTGAAGGGCCAGTTTGCTTAGCTGTGTTGTTGTTTATATATACATGGTCGGGAAAATATACTGACACGGACGCATTTAGTTTGAATTACACCCAGTCTGCATCCCTTAGCGAGCTCCTTCTTGAAGCCGATATTCGTGTTTTTTTTTAAATCAGATACCTCTGATCGACTCATGTGTGCTGTATAGCTGTACGATCGATACATTCTAATCTCCATAACTTCGGATTTCACACAGATATCAGATCTTTCCCGAGGATATTTGGCGGATTTTTATTTTCTCACGGTCGACCCTTTTCGAGACCCTGCTCTCCTCGGTTTTCACATACTAGCGAGCGTAAAAAAAAAATCTTTCGAATATTGCCAATTTTATTAGAAAAGAGGAAGTACATTTGGTTACTCGCGAAATGGACATATTTTCCGTGTTCAAAACGCTTTGTCTTTTGGTACGTATTGCAAAGTTCTACAAAGCTTTGGTTCGTTGGAATCGGCTCTGCGTAGCCGACATTTAGTTCTCATCTCATGGGTGTGTTTGTGTTGATCTGTTGGGATTTGGTGGAATGTTCCAGCTTGTTTCAAAGCTAGTCGAGAAATCTTAGTTGCGTTTTTGCAGATACCATGGTATCTGATACCACGGAATAAAGTCATTTTTGCAGTTATCGTGGTATCTGATACCACGGTCAAAAGGTGTTTTTGCAGTTATCGTGGTATCTGGCCAGTTATCTCGGTATCTGATATTCAGATACTACGGTCCTACCGTGGTAACTGGTCGTGGCATCTGAAAAGTCATCTCACTTTCATCAAATTTTGTCAGATTGGTGAGAAATAAGTTTAGCACTTAGTGATGTAACTGGATATCTGTTTTTCTTTTGGGATGACTTCGAAAAGTGCAATTTCGGCAACAGTCGTTTTTGCATAGCACCGTGTATCAGATACCATGGTATCAGCAAAAACGCAACTCATGATTCGAAGTCGGATAAGTTTACTTGTTTTTCTGTCTGAATCAGTCGTGGTTTTTAGTGTCGCTGTTGCTGCTGACTGACAGTCATCAAATCTTTTCTAGGTTAGTTTATAAGATTTAGTGTCAACTCTGATGAATTTCTTTGCCGCCTTTATTCACAGTAAGAGTGAGGAACTAATTCCCATTCATAGGACCGTCGGGTCGGACTAGTGGTAGTCTTTTCGGATGAATTCTTGGATCCTCCGATGCATATCTTTGCTTATTTCGTTTTCATTAGTAGCATCATTTATAGTTCCTTGGACCAGCTCAGGCAGACCCGTAGGCTGTTCACGTAAGATCTGAGATCTCTTATATCTGTTCGATATGACAGAGCGCTTCGCATTTTTTGGGATCCCAAAACGTAAGTGGAGGGATACCTATGACATCGTCAAAGTTGTCCGTCTGTCCTTCCGTCTGTTAGCAGGATAACTCTCGAAGGGAATGAGATATTTTGATGAAGCTTGGTGTAGGACTCTTTGGGTCAAGGGTAAGGTCAAGTTCGTAGATGGGCTTTGTGGCCCTACATTTAGGGGTGGGGGAAGGGGTTCAAATTAAGGGCAAACGAAATATTTTAAAAAAGCTAATGTGATAGTCCATTATGGGGTAAGAAGACATGCTGAACAGGAATATGCAAAATATTTTCTCGTCCAAAAAGTAGTTCGCCCGGAATCTGGCAAAAACCGGAAAGTTCGTTAAAAGTAAAAGTTTCATTTGAAGTTGATTAAATGTTTGATTAAGGGGTAAGAAGACATGCCGAACACGATGGTGAAAACCGTTTTCTTGATGGCCGAATAGTTTGTCCGGAATCCGGCAAAAACCGGAAAGTTGGTTAGAAGTAAAAGTTTGATTTGAAGTTGACCAAATGTTCTATTTAGGGGTAAGTAGACATGCTGTACAGCATTTTCTACCCGGACAACTGGTTCCCCCGGAATCCGGCCAAAACCGGATATTTTTTAATAGTAATAAGTTTTATTTGAAGTTGATTTAGATGACAGATCTAGGAGTAAGAAGAGGTGCTGAGTCTGTATATGACAATCATTCTTTAGCCGGACATATAATTGGTACGGAATCCGGTTGTAGCCGCTTTTTTTAGAAGCTAAAGCTTTATTTGAAATTGATTAGATATTCTTTATACGGATAAGGAGATACCGTACGCTGAATTCGATTCTGAATTTTCTATTTTTGCTGGACAAGTAGTTCGCTCGATATTCAGCCGAAACCGTAAATTTGGCAGAAGTAAAGCAGGAAGTTTCGGTCAGTATCGTCAAAATAGATATGGCTTATAGTGGTATCTCTGAACTTAGTTTTCTCTAATAAATTAGCCTGGCGAAGACTGGATCTGGCGAAGACAAGACCCAGTTGTCTGGATCAAATATTAGATTGTTGGGATCCCATCGAAACCTTATGTCTTGTTTAATCAGTCGAAGACAGACTCAAATCCCTATTTTCCACTCTGAGCAAACCTCGAAGCCAACTCTACTCGCATGTGCTGTTTCCCACATGCTAAAGTCTTTCCGGGAATGCACCTTCGATGCTAAAAAAAAGTGATATCAAAAAGTTACAACCGTAATTCTGTAAACACTAACATTTTTTCTGTTGAAATTGCAGATCCTTATGTTGTCTAACTTTTGCCAGTAAGGAATTCACAAGATCTGCTTTGTTGGTCGTATACGGAATCACACCTAGATATTATATTCTTAAAAACCCGTTAGCCGGAACAGGTGGTTTTCTGGGTTCATCCTAACAAAAAACATGTGTTAGCGTTTCCCACCTTATGGACACTCCCGGAAAACCCTTCGCAGGGGTGTAGAAATCCCCGCGAGACCAGACTTTCGGGGGGTAGGTACCGTAAGCTTAGGCTTAGAACGTCTTGCAGCAATATGCGGACAGGAATCATTTGTGCTACCTCTTTTGAAATCGTCCAGTCAGTTTAAATGATATTTTAACGGAATCTAACTGAATAAATTTAAGTTTCTGTAGTTGTGCCAGATTGCCAAATAGGTAATATAAATCTATTATCCCTATGAGGTAGGGCCACCCTGAGTAACCTCTCAGGCTGTTCTCCTCCCAATTTCTCCAGCTGTTTTAAATTTCCTCCCCACGACGCTCATCCGCTCCTCTTTCCTTAGCTCCAAAAATTTCTACCTTACGTTCACTTCACATTCACACAACAAATGTTGCAAGTTCTCTTCCATAGTGACACTTGACCCTTCCAAATACCAAATAAAGCTGCGTTTTATTGGATTCACTTTTGTTTCATCAAAGTTTGTAGTTTGGCTCTTGTTTGTCTTACTTGCGTTTTATTGAGTTCTTGTTTCCGAAAAGTCAAACTACACCGAACTACGTCGGCGAGGTAGTTTGTAGTTTGAGCTCCGTAGTTTCAGGCTCGAAACTACACCAAATGGAATGGACAAATAAAACGGCTTTTAAGCGAAACTACGCCGAAACTACATCCAAAAAAACGCAACTTAAATTTGTCTTCCTTTTCTAGCTTTTAGCTATTCGGATTAAACTTGATTGATTGATTGATTGATTGATACCGCGACAGACGAAATCGAACAAGATCAATCCGGGTGTATTCTTCGTGGATGATTCATTTGCGGTTATTTTCTCCGTGAAAGTTCTTCTGTGTTTTCATTGGTGTTAGATGTAAGCATTGTCCGGGCTCGAGGCTCTATTTCCCCGCCAAATCGCTGAGTCGCAGGCGGAGAGGTCACCTAACCTGTCCGATCTCGAGGAATTAGAGCGTTACCTGAAGTCCTTTGTTCCTTGTTATGTAATATTTTATTGGTTTTGAATTTCGAATTTAAATTGATTAGTTATGTAGTTGTGTTTGTTATCATACTTATGTTTTGAAATTGTAATATGTGACTATTTGTTACTATGTGACCATGTTTGACTATCCACCACTATTTTTGTAAAATGATAATATGGAATTAGAAAGATAGATATTTTTATTGATCCAACTCGTAGCGCCGACGTGGCACTAAATACGTCGACCATTACATTTAAATACTTGAATACTTGATTAAAATACTTGAATACATACAATTATTACATAAGAGAAAATAAATCACTCAGAATTCGCTTGTTTTTTGTTAATCTTCTCAGTGAAATATGGTACAAAGGAATTCGAATACCGGTTTGTGCGGCATTTAACTGGCAAAAGGAGATTTTGTTGGCGCATCCGTCCTGTCCCCGGTGCTAGATCGGTCAGAATATCTCTATGTTTTTCACTGGCAAGGATTGATCGGCCAAAATGTAAAAATTAAACGAATTATTATTACTAAATCACCACTGACGTTCTGACCTAGTAGTAGCTAAATTGGTGCGTTTTTTCTAGGAACACGGAACGATGAATTTTTCGCTCGTCTTGGAATACGACATCCTGACTCTGCCACCTGCTCTAAGGGGATTCCCAGCTATATGGGGGTAAGGGATCCCCGCCCGCTCGATTCGAATTCCAACAATGTCCAACCAGTATCCTCCAGCCAATATGGAAGTCTGTCTCCGGTTAGTAATCCCTTGCCGGATACATCAAATGGACAACAGGTTGGACTTGTTTATTTACTCCCGAGGGATAGAAAATATTGCGGTTTTAGGAGTGGGGGACCGGGAAGGGGGCATGTTAAAACCGTTGTCATGATATTTCCGAGGGTAGTTCAGATGACTGTTATCGGAAAGCCAGCTTATTGTTACACCCTAGATTCAAATACACTGAAGTATTGAGCGTGTTCCACCCTTCTACAAATAGTAACTATTAGTTACTATATCCATTCTAACCCTCCCCAAAAGTTACTACGCTGACCGTTATAGTAAACTATTTGCTTACCAGGCTAGGTACGGATCTCTGTAACGTGATTGGTCGGATTCGCCCTTCGTATGATATTCTGCTGGAAAATAGAAAAATCGTTCCAGCCTTGACGGCAAAAAGACAGAATGCGTGACGTCATGCATAGTAACTACGGTAAGTAGGATGGAACACGCTCATTATCACTTAGCACCTTGGGCTGTAGTAGTGATGTTCAGAATATGCATTGGTGGCGCGACTAGACAAAGTTGATTGCGACGCAAAGAATATGAATTTCAACAAAAGCTTGCATTTCAAAGTCTAATGAAGCGAAGCTTCCAGGCTGTTAGGTGACTTGTTCCACGTGACACGAAAAAGGTTTATTTTTCGGCAATCGTTTACTGTTGTAGTTATATGTCAAGCATAGAGGTACAAGCAGAGAGGTACCAAAAATCCGATAGAAAAAGTTCATTCGATGAAAATTTATTTTATGAATAGCGGAGCAACTAAGTGGCGCGTTTTCGTTCTATCTTCGAGCTTATTTAAGTTCGCCGTATTCCAGTTCAGCGCTCCGAGTCGACTAGTTTCTATTGGTCACCCACGGCTTTATAATACAACACTTTTGAAGACATAGTTAGAAGTCGGATCCATAAGGTAGTGGGTAACTTTCACTTTCTACTACCGAGACATATGCAAACCCCCCTGGGAAGCAGATTGCAGATTTTCTACTCATCTACCAGTGGGTATGTTTAACCATATCTGTCACTAGTGCTGATGGTGAGGTATCGGAGGATTAACGGAAACGGAACTAGGGGGACGTTTCCCCGTGGATAAGGGGTGATCCCGTCCACGCGAGAATGCGAAAATTGATCGGGCGTGGAACGGCTGAGGAAGATGGGTTCAGTCCACGCGAAAATGCCGATTCAGCTGTATGGGAGCATACGAGTGGGAAGGTCCACACAGTATCCCCGTTCAGCTCAACGCTGCCCTCGGAGCGGTGTTGAACGAGGGGCGTCCATCCAGCTGGAGGGCCTGTTCATCCGTACACGCGAAATAAAAAAAAAGATTTACAGCATCCACATAAAAATGTCCGTCGAGCTCGACGGGAGGTCGACGGGACCAGAGCCATCCACGCGAAAACGTCCCCTAGTCCGCTTGGAAGGGCCGAACTCTAGTATGGCGAAGTGAATAAGTGATTGAAAACTAGACTACCATATCTCAGACCTATTCGGTTGCACTTTCAGCTTGGGTCTTTCGGTCTCCGGAATTCGTAGTCGAATCTGGAATTCCGATAAAAATAACTCTTTCATCGCGTCTGACTATTCGCAAAGATTTCGTTTTAACATCAAATAATGGATATACTTGGTTAAGGCAATGCGCTTACTACTCTGTCAGAAGTTTCATAACAGATAACATAAGGATGCGCAGTTTTCTCAACAGACAACACTTGGTTTTGAAAACCTTATGTATTAAATGTTATGTATGACAAGCATTGCCAAGAAGACCTGAAAAGCCGCCGAAAAAGCAACTCTCGACTTTTCTTCATGATATCGGGAAAGCAGCAGATGCGTTTTCGGCGTTTTTCGGCTCTTCCTGGCAATGCTTGTCATGCATAACATTTAACGCATAATGTTTTCGAAATCAGAACAGATTACACACCTAGTGTCCTCCGTTGAAACCCGCTCCGAAGCAGATGATCCACGCAAAACATTTGAAAACTCAGCGCAAAAGCCAAAAGTGGGAAAAGCCAAAAGTCCGAAAATGTTGAAGCTTCTCGTGTCCGTATGTTTTAAAGAGTTGTCGGCGGACCCTGAAACTCTCGGCGAAATTTGGGCTGCTGGATTTGCAAATTTGGCTCGGCCGCATAACACCTAAAAAGTCACAGGTCCAACACGGAACAATTGCAAAAGCACGGGGACTGAAATGAAATGCTCGGATTCTTAGAGGACCTGTCTTACCTACAATACTAATGAAACCTACTTCCATAATCACTCCATATGTTTCTAAACCCGAAGACCACAATTCAAACCCCTACATTCAAACCCCTCTAACAAAACGACGCTGATTTTCTACCTTCGATGCGTATCACGCTGTCGACGGTTGTCTGCGAGAAGTTTTTCATCAGAACAAGACCAAAGGTTTCGAGGGGATCCCAAGAATGTAATGTTCGATCAGACAGTTAAATATTTTTATTTTTTAAATTTAGAAACAGATCAAGGCTTCTAGTGGGGGTTGAAACATCTTCAAAACTTCAAAATAAAACCGTGTTTTGTACATTTTCAGAAGACATTAGAATAAGAGGTAGAACTGATAAATCCATGTTCATATATGGATTCAGCACTTGTGGTTACTACTACAAGTCATATCTATTTTGACGTAACCGATCGAAACTTCCTGCCTTACTTCTGCCAATTTTTCCCGTTTCGGCGGAATTCCGGAACTACTTGTCCGGCAGAAAAAGTAAAGCTCAAAAACCAGTTCAGCTTATCTCCTTACCCTATATCCACCATCTAATTCCACTTCATATTAAATTTAACTTATAAAAAATGTTTCGGTTTCAGCTGGATTCCGGGCGAACAATATGTCCGGGTAAAAAAGGATTATCATATTGGATTCAGCGTCTCTTCTTACCCCTAAATCGACTAATCAACTACAAAAATAACTTTTGCTTTTACAAATTTTTCCGGTTTTGGCTGGATTCCGGGCGAACTACTTGTCCGGCGAGAAAATGGTTTGCATAATCTTGTTCAGTATGTCTTCTTATCCCTGAATCGACTATCTCATTAGCTGTTTAAGAATTTTTTGTTTGCCCCTTAATTTGAACCCCTACCCCTAAATGTAGGGCTACATAGCCCATCTACGAACTCGACCTTTCCCTTGACCGAAAGAATCATCACACGAAGATTCATCAAAATATCCCATTCCGTTCGAGAGTTATTATACAACTTTTGTGATGTCATAGGTATCCCTGCACTTATGTTTTGGGATCCCAAAAATCGGCTATGTCGATTGCTTCCCTGTTTTCGCTATAAGTCAACGGGTCTCGGAAAAGGCTTAAAACAGCTTAAACCGTGGGTTATTTGTGTAAAACGCAGACTAGTCTTAAAGTATTCTTTGCGAGGGGTCCTTTAACTTTCGTGTTAGAAACCCCGATATTCACTAAAAGAAAAATCTCTTGCAGCTGTCCAAAGCCGACCTGGATAAGAACCTGAAGCAAAAGCGACACCGAACTCGATTTACCCCTGCACAGCTGGCTGAACTTGAGCGGTCTTTCGCTCGCACCCACTACCCCGACATTTTTATGAGGGAGGAGGTCGCCATGAGGATAGGACTGACAGAATCAAGGGTTCAGGTAAGCCGATCTAGTTCAACCTCATTTTCGTCGTCAGTGCTAAACGGTTATGGCAGCTGAATTGCATTAGATCCAGACTCGGCCCTTCTTGAAAAGGGAGGCTGAAACTAAGCAGAGACTTGAATCGTCCTGATGAGGGCCCTTGGCGAAAAAGGCCGAAATATCGCTCTAATGAAATTCATCTTTCGTTTCTGTTTGTCAATTATGATTCGCAGTCAGCTTGGACGGAAGAAACACCGTTTTTTTTCTTTCACTGTAGTTCAGTTCATTTTATTTTTATCACTCATTCAACAAAACAACATGATTCAGCAGAACAGCAGCTCTCATGAAGAGCACAACCTTGTCCGGTGCGGGAATGCACAACTTTTATTCACTTATCACGAACGATAACACGCATATCTCGTCAAAATCTTTTCTTTACCCCGACCTAACCCCTAACCATCACTAATAATGGTAATACATTCACCTTAAATAAAATACGAAATAAGTGTTTCAAATTTACCTATTTTCGCAATAAATAATTTGTCAACATATTTCTTAATAAATCCAATTTTTAAATCCGTTCTTTTCTTGACAGTTGATCTTATTAGTTATTGGGTTTCAAACCGCTGGGCGAACTGAATGGAACTTAATTAGTAGCATGCGCCATTTTAAGGTTCGACATAACAATAAGCTAACTAAAACTAAACAAAAAGCCAGAAAAAAAAACGGAATTCATGTTCTTTTGGTTCAACCCAGCCTGGGTCTATTTCTGCTTCGGTGTGGTACCGTTATTGTTTTGGAAAATCGCTGTTTACGTCAGACTCCTTTATTCTGTTTACTTTCCAGCAAAAAAAAAAAAAAAATCCAAATCCGGATTTGGGTATTGCTCAACTTGGTAGATATTTGCTTTGCTTATTTGTGTCTTATCATTACGTTACTGTAAGCGTCAGCCGACAAGACTAGCTGATCATCGCAAACGCAGGTAGCTGTGGTTGAGCACAGCAACCAACCAAGAAGCCAGAATAGGCCACACTCTTCGTTACGCACCGACAAAAATGACAAGTTTGTCATTTTTGTTTTTTTTTCCCAAGAGGATAGGATAGGATACTTATTTTATTAATAAACACAGTTTAACTCTTCTATATTTACATCTACTGCACTAATGGAAAAACCTACGTTTTTGCTGGCGTGCAATAGTAAAGGTTAACCATTTCCTAAAAACACCAAGAAACAACATAATAAATAACTAATAAAAAAAGAAAAAAAAGAAGAAAAGAACAGACCCCCCCCCCAAAAAAAGAAAAAAGACCAAACTCCTTCACATTATCACCTCCAAAATAAACATATACCTCCCAACAACCCTACTCCCTTCCTACCACCCATCCACCAATTCCTCCCTACCACCCCCAACCAACCGTTCCTCCCAACCAGCCAGACCACCCTACCTACCTTCCACCCCCTACCCCTAACAAATAAATACATTTCTCAACCATCTTTTATTAAATATTCTTTTAATTTTCTCTTAAACTCTAAAAGATGCTCAGCCGCCCTGATGCTCACTGGTAAAGAATTCCAGACTGCAGTTCCAAGAAACTGCAATTGAAATCCTGATCTTGTGCTACTCTTAAGCTCAATCACCAAATCTTCACTATTTCTTGTATCATATTCATGAATCTCACTGTTTGCACGGTAAGTACCACGGAAAACACTTGGGACTAGATTATGCACGCACTGGAAAACGAAAACTGCCGCTTGATAATCCCGTAGTTATACGGGGGGGGGAGAATATAAATTTTTATTTTATTTATTGGTAGATAGCAGGTTATTTCATACAGGTCAGATAAATTAAGTTATATTATTTTTGTTAGATTTATAGGGTACGTAGTTGTTGTAATTATAGTAAAAAGTTTAACAAGCACTGCATGTTCGAATTGTTTTTCTCCACAGTGCTTGTGTCATCTCTTTGTATTTTTGTGTAAAATTAAACAAACTTGAACTTGAACCGGGCACTCGTAGATAAACAATACATAAATGTATAGATATAAATTTACTCTTTAACAAGCTCCCTTCGTCTCAATGAAACCGTGCACATATCCTGCCTCGTCGAAATTTTTTTTAGTAATTTTTTTAGTGTGAATTCAGATTACCATGATTATGATACGAGGAATAATGATAGGCTTGTTAGTGAGTCGCGTAAGAGTAGTAGAGCGTCATTTATAATTAGAAATAGTGGTGTGAATGTTTGGAATAATCTACCGGCAAGCATTAGGGAGTCTGATAATCATTTATTGTTTAAGAACAGATTAAAAAAATATTTGTTGGGTAATTGAGTTGGTTGTTTAATGAAGGTTGGGGCAGGATTCGGGAGGGGAATGGGAATTGGGTAGGATAGGGGTGTTTGAGTGAGGAAAGCTGATTTGGAGTGAGTTAAAGTCTCACTAAGTGTATAGAAAAAAAAAAAAATTGATCAATAGATTTTGATAATTTGATGTCCGTCTTGCACAGGTGACCTGTTGTCACATATTGAGACGGGCTATTGGTTTAAGAATATGTTCAATATGTTGTAGAAATGTTGAAGAAATAAATTCCTTCCTTCCTTCAAACAGGGACCCATAAAATTCCTGCAATGACTCGCCATTCTTTTTAGTTTAGTTTTTTAGTTTAATACTCTTTATTATACAAACCAACTTTTACATGCTAAACTACACAAATACACCTTTTATAACCCTCTTAACATCCTTTATATAGTAGCCGATACTTCTGACTGCATGAAAGCCCGAATGGGCCTGTGGGGCGAGCTGTGGGGGCAGTCAAAAAAGGGGGCTTGTCAATAAGAAATACCCGACTATCCAGATAGACACAAATTTTCGCAGCTGTTTTGCTGAACTAGGAATACTTGTCTGTAATGGACAAGTATCTGGATCTTTTGTCCTAGTTTTGTTACCTGGTGGCATGCTGAATAGTCCTGACTTGTGCCAACAAATTTTATCTATCTGAGCAAGAACGCCGATTCGACCCAAGTGGAATTTTTGGAAACTAGGTCAGGCTCAGGCAACATAGCAACGTAAAAGCATAGGAAATGACAAGCCCCCTGAATGGCGAGTCATTACAAGAAATTCATGGGTCCCTGGTCGAAACCTGAAACATACTTTTACTTCCACGCAATGTATATACACTAACCCTTTGTTAAAAGTCTTGTCAAAAAGACTCTGCTGGTTTGGGTAGTCTTCATTGCTCTAGTTGGGGGAAAGTAGCCTATTATCCGATCCCCGAACCTTTGAACCTTTTAATTTAATCTATTTTTTTTTGCAAATTCAAGTTAAATACTAAGCATGCATTAGATAGTAATTTAAATTAAATTTAAAGATTAAGAAATTTTTTAGAATCACCTGCTTCGGTATTTGCGTTAATCTGGACGTCAATCAGTATTTTAATGTTTACCGTCCCTCTGTCGGCAGAGTGGTTAATTCAGAATGCGTTTCACGCCTGGGCGCTATTATTTGTGTTGGAAACGTTGAATTTTACGTTTGTGGAGAAACCGCAATAACATCAAAGAACGGTCTGTCAGGTGTAAGACACTCTTGATGACGAACTCTTTAACCGCTTAAGAATCGTCGTGCGTCCATAGATCAGCCAGAAACGTCACGACAACAAACGTTGTTCATTGGTTTACACAGGATTTGAATCAGTTTTGAGGGTTTGTTTGGATAGATAGTATACTGGTGCCCGTATGTCTGCTGAGTTTAACATATTCAAAGTCAAATAGTTTGCACCAGTCGGTCACCTCCGTGAGATTTCGCATCTTCGTAATTTCGTAGCCACCCAAGTCCCGAAAGGTGTGCGACTCATTTTCGTCACTTATCTGCTAGATTGTCTTTGATTAAGCCGCTTCTCGGTTAAAATCTTCGCGGACTTCCTCGGCTACTGAGTTTCGTGATTTGGAAAGGTGTCAGGTCAGGAACAGCACAAAAACGCATGGGAAAATCGCTTCTTCTCGAGTAATTACGATGTTCTTCTTAGCTGACTAGCGAGATATTGTTATGATGTTAAACGACTGTTTAATTGACTTGCGTGGAGCAAAAATAGACAAAAATTCTGGGGAATGTCTCATAGCGCAGAGTTACCGCTTCTTCAATGTCAAGCACGTGGTTTGAACGTATTTGATAGTGCAAAACGGATACGACAGCTAAATTTTATTAGAGCTATATTTTGACCCATCTTGGCAAGGGTCCTCTTCAGGCTCAAAGCCGCTAAAGTTGGAAAAAAGATCTTGTGGAAAAACCGCTGAGGGAATATTTATATTTCCAGTGCTATGAACATTCGCGGCAGGCTCTTTGCAATAGAGAGATTACACTCTACTTGACGAAAACGGATATTTCTCACCATCAACTTTGAGACTGAGTTATGGGCATTTCGTAAATATACTAAGCTTCTGAATACCTGCATATGTTTTTCCCACACTTTCTCGATTGATTAAATACAGTTTTAAAACAAAAGTTTAATTGGAACTACTTGGACTGCAAAGTTTTGCTACATAAAAATTAGTCTAGCCTCTCATTGGTTGGCTATGACGCAAAGATGAAAAAGACCAAAAATTTTGATGGGATCCCAAAAATTTAATATTTGATCCAGACTAGTATTGACAGTATTGTAGATATCCGGTCTTCGCCAGACTCCTTGAACATTTTTACTATTAGATTTAGAAAGAGAAGAAGGTCAATGGCTAATCATTTGAAAACCAAATTCAATATGGATTCAACATGTGTGTATTTACCCCTGGCTATACGTCATATCTACTTGGATGAAAATGATCAAATCTTCCTGCCTTACTTCTGCCGAATCTCCGGTTTCGACCGGATTCCAGGCGAACTACTTGTCCGGCAAAAACTAAAGCTCAAAAACGAATTCGACGTATCACCTTATCCCTATATCGAACATATAATCAACTTAAAAAACATAACTTATAACAAATTTTCTGGTTTCAGCCGAATTCCGGGCGAGCGATATGTCCTGGTAGAAGATGATTGTCAAAAGTGGATTCAGCATGTCTTCTTACCCCTAACATCTAATCAACTTCAGATAAAACTTTTACTTTTAACAAATTTTCCGGTTTTGGCCGGATTCAAGGCGAACTAATTGTCCGGCGAGAAAATGTTTTTCATATTCGTGTTCAGCATGTCTTCTTACCCCTGCGTCGACCGTCTCATCAGCTTTAGCTCGCCCCTTAATTTTGAAACCCATCACCCAGCCGTAAATGTTGAGCTACAGACGAACTCGATTATTTCTTAACCCAAAGAGTCCTCGCACCAAGTTTCATCTAAATGTCTCATTTCCTTCGAGAGTTATCCTGCTTACAGACGGAAGGACGGACAGACCGACAACTTGTACGAACTACGTACAACTTTTACACTTATAGTCTGGGGTCCAAGTATCAAAATGTGAAAAGTAGCTTTCCCGTCGGGGGCAGCTGATCCGACGATGGATTCTAGGTAAATCGACCATGCTGATTTCGAATCTGGGCGGGATACTGGGATCAGACATGTGCTAAAGATGTTACGCACCAACACTCAAATTCGGATGTCTTGGCGTTCCATTTCATTTTTCTAAAGCGGATCGAAAACTATTATCAGCTAACCAGCTACGGTGATTCCAACTCTGACTAATAACTATCCTTCAGAAACAATGGAAAAGTTTATTTAGGTATGTTTATTTAAGGTGAAAGAGTACATTTATTAAAACCATATTTGCAAAAGTTGGTCCAGTCAACTTTCATATTTAATCACAAATGAGTTAGGCTTCGAAATCCTCTTCTTCCTCGTCTATTACAATGACATTGACACATTTCCCCCCGGATGCGCATAGTAAATCACGAGATCTCTTGGTTACAGCACATGAGCATTTTTGCTGCAAGATTTCTTGCAGGCACAAAAACACCGACCACACTGTCTGAAAAAATATGGCCCATCAGTTGCCACTGCTTTTGCTCCCCCACGTATCTCATCGGCCCATCCATAGTCCAGTGGGTTCAAAGAGACAGGTATGGGGGTCGTGAGCTTGCGTCTACACGGAAAATTGCAAAAATGCACGCAGCCAGTGAAAAAAAAAAAATGATCTGTCGGTGGGTGACAGCCACATGGGCTCCTTTTGCGTGGCAAAAGATGTATACGGAGATCATTTTTAGGCGATTCTTCAGCCGTTTCATAGTATGGCTGTCACTCTGCTTTAAAAGGACAGAAAGTTTTCTCTGATTTGTGATGTTTTGTACACACTACCATCATTTACACTTGGGTTCAATTTCCATCACAAGTTCCTCAAGCATTTATCGAGATACCTGGCCTTCTCTGTAACAAGATCACGAGCCCTGCATCCAGAAGCAAGAAGAATATCTCGCTCAGTTAGTGCACAAGCATGTTCAATTACTATGTTAACGCTCCTTGACGCTTCAGAAACTCTGCGAAATTGAGACTCTGGCCTCTCTTTACATTCTTTTTTCAGGTAAAAGAGGAAAGTGTCAGTATATGAAAAGTCAACACTTTGAGACCTTAACTGTAGGACCATGGGACTAGGAGTTGATGTTGATGTCCAAGTTGCACAGTGTCAGAAGTCCCATCAGCTAACAAGACTGAGGACTTAGAAGTGGAAAAAAAAATTTTCCTACAAGTTTCATGCAACACACAATCACAAAAATCAGGTTTTGACATTGCAGTCATGAGCTTTTTTGCAGCAAATCACTTAGCTTGTCCAACACTTTAGCCTGTGACCAAGGAGCGATGTCAGTTGTTTGGCACAAATACACATAGAAAAGTCAATCAGTTTTCTCTTTTATGGGCTGTTGGCAAACAGAATCCATTTTTGGCAAACCGTAACCATCTACAATCTCTTCTTCCACTGATTAAAGATTGAGAAACCCCTTGATAAATTTTTCATGATGTGCCTTCTCACTGCATGCCACCAAAGATTTAGGTGCTGGCAATAGCAGCACCTGCCATTGTAGTCATCAGAGGCCTGTAGTGCCTGTCTCTTACTGTCTTCGGTGTATCACTGAGCTTGTCCATGACTCAAGCCTCTGACAAAGGAAGAATATCCGTGTTTGGCACAAAATAAGAAGTCAGATATTCGCAATCCGGACCTGCTTCTTGGTCAGTTGATCCATTCAATTTCCTGTAAAGAATAAAATATGTTACAACACCATAGGTACTTAGATATTATAGTATTAACAAACCTTGCAATTACAGAGGAATTTACAGTTGTTAAACAAATATAATACAATAAAATTTGTTGATTTTTAGCTTGGCTAACTAGTGGCAAACAAAGACCATAAAATATCTCATAAGAAAAAGAAAATAAACAATACAAACACATATTAGGGACTCAACATGGTTAGCCTTTTATAATAATGGAGATTTTTGCAAGTAAACTTTATTCTGACTACCATAGTTGTGCATAGCAGCTTCAGGGTTCTGTATTTTTCCCTGTACCCTACTAATGATCAAACCACAGGATATGAAAATATTTCTGCTGACTAGTCGGAGACTCACAGCATCTAGGTTATTCACTAAGCTACTGATTTACTGTAACCCGACTTTGCTACTGAGCTTCTCAGCCTTTTTAGCTGCTCAAATTAGTTAAGTTATCATAAAAAAAAATGGAAATAGCCATGTGGCATGGCCGACAAGCGTCAGACATCCGTACAGTATGTACAGTGAACAGGGGCGTCACAACTGTGGGGGGGGGGGGGGCGACCCTTCCAAGTGTAAATATTCCTTCAGCCCAAGCTGACTGCGAATCATATTTGATGGTGCAAAATGGATACGTCAGCTGAATTTTCTTGGAGCTATACTTCGGCCGTTCTTGGCAAGGGCCTCTTCAGGCTCAAAACAGCTCAAGTTGGAAAAACGAACCCTTCCCTCAAGTTCATTTTCCAACTTGAGCGGTTTTGAGCCTGAAGAGGACCCTTGCCAAAAAGGGCTGAAATACAGCTCCAATAAAATTTAGCTGACGTATCCGTTTTGCACGATCAAATATCCTCCAAATGTGTCCGGCCAGTCTGTAAAAAATAACTGAGTTGGCGTGAAGCACTGCAATTTTCCGTCAAAACAGTTTTTTTTTTCATGAAAACAGTTATTTTTCCTGAAAATCAGTTGATTTTTTGTCAAAACAGTCATTTTTTTAAATCAGTAAATTATTTTTCAAAGCTCTCATTTTTGTTCTTGAAAACAGTTCTTCTTTCTGCAACAACAGTCAGTAAATACCTTGCCCCCCCCCCCCCCCGACAAACATTTCAGCTAGTAACGCCTCTGACAGTGACAGTAACTTAGCATAGCCTGCGGCCTCCAAAAATGAGGCTTTTATAATGGACTGAATAACAGTTCTGTATAACATTCACTAAAAAAAACAATACATACCATGAATAATCTTAAACTCTCGACAGTCCAACTTATTTGCTGTTTAATCTGGGCCTATAAGCAAGTGGAGCTTTCTACTACCTAAAAGGCCTTAACCCACACTCAAGAACAACCACATTGCAGCTCTGCTTGAATGATTTTTACCTGTTTATTCTTCTTAATATCCTCCAATTCTCAGGTGAAATATCTTGGAATTCTTGGTTTGTAAACACTACTGCCACTTTTTCTTGTCTGGAACATGTGACTTTTGGCCGCAAAAGATTTTTTGCTTACTTTTTATATTTACTTGCAAGGAACCGGTCGTAGAATTTTGGCTTGCTCTGTCGAAGAAGTGAAAACTGTCATTAACCGCAGATTTCTGCGTCAGGCGGCAACGCTGCTTCTGAAATGTTTGAATGTTTGTTTACATCTGCTTGCTTTTGATTGGTCGAAAGTTGGACCGCGGATGTAACAACACAAACCGCAACCGCAGAATAGTTAGAGTGTAAGAGGTTAGAAAAGCATGTCCGATATACCAAAAAGCTGTATCCCGGTAACTTTCGTGAGTAACAGAACGTACGGGAGGTCCTGTGATCTCTAGAGGTGTTGCCCCAGTAAGACCCTCCACTTTTAGAAGGAGAAGACTTTCGGTTCAGTGGACCCCAGACTATTACGTTTTGGGATCCCAATATCCGACCAGTAGAAACCCAGATTTCATTTTGTCGTAAAAGTTTGAAGCCTTTGAAAACGGTAAATGACGTATGTCTCTAATTGTCTTTGTTACCTGGAAGAAAACGGTGCATCATCATGATCAAAACTTGATAACGTCCGGTAGCGATGGCAACTTAACATCTTGTCGACCAAGGAAACCTTTTGTAAATACTACTGAGAAGTATACGCTTATTTTATTGAGAGAGAAAGAGAAGAGTGCGTCTGAGCCCTAGGCTCCCTATGACATCCCTACCCCTCGTTTGTTGATTGGTTTTGAGAGTGGAACCTAAGGTCAGGCCCACCGGTCTTTAGATTCCTACTCTATCAACCAGGTCCCAGTGACCCTATTCAAGACCTAGCCTTATCTACCACCCTTGAAACCATATCACTTGCATTTACCCTTCCCTATATATCAGTCATCTGACAAACGTTTAATTCATGACACCATCCTTTTTAGGTGTGGTTCCAAAACCGCCGCGCCAAGTGGAAGAAGCGTAAGAAGAGCGGAACCCCCCTCCGGGCTGGCGGATTAATACCCTCCCACAACCTGAACCCCTTTGGCGCTATGGATCCCATAGTTTCAGGGTCTGTGTTCGGCCAGGACTCCAGATGGGGCCTTGCACAGAGTAAGTATAGTCCCTTTTTGCGAATATTAAGTAAAAGGAGGGATGTAATGATAACATTATTGCAGTCACTGGCCTAATACAACAAGCACACGTCAGCCACGGATCATATAAAAGGGAAAGATGCCAGCATCAGGCTATACAGGCCTAACTAAACATACGATGGCAGTGGGACACCCGTTTCTTCGGCTTTTCTTACAGGGTTACGCCACAAACTCCCGCCCCAAACTAAACGGTAGACACCACCGAGACTTGAACCAGCGACCCTTCGCTTACGAGTTTGGCGGGCTATCCATTCGGCCAGAATGTACTTGCCATAAAACCGAACACAATCAAGCTAGGGAAAGATGTCTCTGAGGAGGGCTGTCCTCATATATAATTAAGCCAAATATATAATTTCGATGGGGAAAACGCCCTTGAGATGGAAACATTTTATGAGTAGCGAATTGAACGACAAAATTCCACTCAGCCGGGACTTTAACCCAGAACCCTCTGCTTACAAGGCAGGCGGTATCACCATTTGCGCTACCGAGGGTCTGGTAGAAGCTGACCATGGAAAGAGTGATCCGCCGAAGACAAATCCCCATGTCATGGAAATTAATAGTAAATAGTAACTGTTTGCTTACCATGCTCGGGAGCATAGTAAGCGTCGTAAATACGGATCTCTATAACGTGATTGGCTGGTTTACCCCGTGGACTGATGTTTTGGCGAAAATAGAGAAGTACGTTCCAACCTTGACGCCAAGAAGCCAAATTCCGTGACGCCATGCGTAGTAACTACGGTAAGTAGGTTGGAACTCGCTCGTAATCGTAATCTGTATGAATTTTGGCGTAGGTTATTTTCAATTTGGTCTCCCATTGGAAATCCCATTATTTGAAAAGGAAAGAAGTGTGATAAGAGGAAAGGGTATTTATTAAAAAAAAAAAAAAATAATTTATCATCCCCCCAAAGGGGGGTAGGTAATGAGTGAATGATATAGCGGATTCATGGTGGTTAGAATTACGGCCACAGTCAGGACTTTTTTGTCTTAAAAGTGGCCGGTAATGGTAAATTGTTTTCTTAATTTATGTGTTTTTGATGAAATTAAAAAAAAATGTCTAAATGTCTAATGTCTATGTACAGCAATAAAGTGTATGTATGTATCTTTAGTTGTGGTGTTTCGAAGGATTTCTATTATTTATTTTGTTTAGGCTAGGTTAAGACGGTTATTTTTCTTTTATTGGAGTTAACTTACGCGCTTAAGTATGTCGTGAGGCATTTGCGTTGTTTGTTAGAAGTTGGTTAAATTTGTTATAAATAAATAAACTACCTACCTACCTACCTACCTAAAAAAAAGTCCTGGCATTAACCATGACTGACTTGTAGGTATAAGTCAACTAAGCCAGTCCGGTGTTGGTGCACTAAGTCAGTTCAGCCAATGGAACCAAGCTTCCCCCCTCACAAGCAGTTTAGCAAACGTTATGTCATCAGCCACGGGTGGTGCTGGTGCTATGTACCAATCACACTACGGTTTCAACAACCTGGGTAAGATAAATTTATTTTAGTTGAAAATCTGGGCCTTCCGCCGTCGAAAGAGTTCCGAAGTCTGCGGTAGTGATCGTAAAAGGACCCGCCGTACCTATACTACTGATTAAGCGTATGTCCATAATCGTTACATCCATTCCCATTTCTGATATTCCAAAATTCGTGTGTAAAGTCTATCCACTCTAGCAGCGCTAGACTGATTCTTCCATGGCGCTTTTAGGCGCGGATAGGATCGAAAGCTTATTGCTCCTAATGAGCTTATTGGTCAGAAATACAGGTTATGCAAGTTTTAACGTGTTCCTTATCAAAATCAAGCGGGATGAAAACGGCCGAGACAGGTTTTCTAATCTTTTAGAATCCCAGCAGAGTTTCAAAGGAGCCACTCATGTTCAAATATTGGGACATTAACTGTTGTCTACTGCGACATGTGCTTTAAGGGCTTACTTAGGATCTTAAAAAGCGGGTCAAAGATTTAGTTAAAGTATTACACTCATCTGAGAGATTTTTGAAAACATTCGCGCCATATCTCTAAGTTTCTGCTCGTAAATTAAAGACATACCTATTAGTAACATAACCCCTTTACATAACAAGAGAAGGGGTCAGCAATTAGCAACCCCGATGAAAAATTTATCTCAAAATAGTACTATGAAGTAGTACGAAAAATTGCATGCAGTACTAACGATCAAGGCTACCGTGTTACTGCATACTACTATAGGCTCCTATTAGCAAGACTGGATGCTACTATGGCAAGACAGGATGCTACTGGATACTACTACATAAGATTGGACCAGTCTGAGGCACATTACATGATAGTATTATTTGCTGTTACATAGTATCACATGCACCGTTTTCGTACTACTACCATACTACTACGCAGGCTACAAATCTTTCATCGGGACGAGGCCATACGTCATGACGCTTATTATTATCGCAGTTTTGACCCGGCTCCACCCACGTACCCTGTGATTTCGCCTCTAGGCTTTTTTTCGAGCTTCTGTAGGTCCAAAAATACATGCTCCCTTACAAACCAGGTATCACCATTTTAAAGTGTTGAAGTTCCATGTTAAAATATTAATGCTACGCTCACAGTCCATTAGAGCCTTGGACCAGGGCGTAAATGCTTAATTAATTTTGACGATTAAAAGACGAAATAGGGGAACGAAATGATAGGAGTGGAATAAGTTACTCAATGTCAAAGTTGGAGAATTTCGCATCGTGTTGTGCAGGACTCAACTGAAGCTTTAAGTTGTACCAGCAGGAAAGTAGTACCCAACACATACGTTTGCGAAAAGTTAGTAGATCCTTTGCGAATCAACTGTCTCCTAATTTGCCGTCTGTTCCTAAATTTGCATAAGTTCTAAACGACGATATGACGTAAAATAGGGGAGAAGCCATTACCAGTCCACAAGGGCTGATTATTGTGAATACCAGAGGTGTCACGTATGGGGGGGAGGGGGGAGGCGCTCCCTCCCCAACGTTGTCGACCAGTCGGTAAAAAATAACCGAAGCGCCGCAGTTTTTCTTAAAGTTCAATGGGTACATCAAACTACCCCAATCCCAGTCTGTGACAACCTAGGAACAATACTTACCCCCTAGATTAGTAGCTTTTTCAACAGTTTCCTCTCTGTGATATTTCAAAGCGTAATTTTTTGGGCCAGTGCATGCTCAATTTACTAGCTTGGACAAAGATAAAAGTGATGTTTTATATAATACTTAGTAGATCTTTATTTTATGCATAAATCAGCTTGTATAATTCAGATTTGAATCGGTTATTTGCTTTTGAATGGTTTTCGGAGCTGTATTATTTTTTGTACGCTTATTGCATATTCTGGTACATTTTATAAAGCAAGCTAATCAAGCTTCACAACACTATTCTAAAAAGAAAAACTTTTAATAGGCACTTTAAGCCATGGAACTTCTGATGAAACACTAGAACAATCAGGTAAACTGCATCTGGGGCTTGACTTTGGTGACATCTCAAATATATCCTTTTCTATCAAGCATTACTGGGAGTTTTTCAAATTTTCTGCCACGATATCCCAGCTCCTAAGACTTGGATCGCCGAAATGCCAGAGAGGTAAAGACAAGGGATAACACGAAAATGGCTGATTTTCGTAGCGCATTCTAAAGGAAGTCGGAAATGTTTATTTGTGAAGCATTTAATACAAGGTAAAGCATTAGAAGTGTCCATTGTGCTTTAAAAACAGTTGATTTTTTCATGAAAACAGTTGTTTTTCCTGGAAATCAGTCGATGTCTCATCAAAACAGTAGGTTTTTGTCTGAAAAATTTTCGGTTCTTACGGCACTTGCCCTTCGGCGAGCGATCGCAATTTCGGTCCGTCCGTCACTCTGTCGGTCCGACTTTTGCTAGTTCGTGAACTTCCACATAAGCTAGGACGATGAATATTGGCAGGCATGTCAGGAACCTGAGATTAAATTGGAAATAGTCACGACCATCTGGGGGGGGGATGGGAGGGAGGGGAAATCCGGAAAATTGAGGTATTTTTAACTTACGAACGGGTATTTGTATCTTGATGAAAATTTATATTTAGAAAGAACTCGTGTCTCAGACGTCCTACTTCAAATCCGGACCGGATCCGGTGACTTTGGGGGGGAGTTTGAGGGGTGAACCAGAAATCTTGGGAAACGCTTAGAATGGAGGGATCTGGATGTGAAACTTGTTGGCAAGAACAAGCACAAGTCCTAGATACGTCACTGACAGAAGCTGACCGTTTCGGGCACTCTGGGGGAATGGGGGGGGGGGGGGGGGGGGGGGGCCTGTTTCGGGTGTTCTGCGAGTTCGGTACTTCATGATGTCAATTCAGTTCAATTTAATTTAATTAATACTTTCATTCCTGTGACAAAGACCAGAATCAAGCACTAATGATTAAATAACAACCAAAAAAGGAAAAAGAACAATCAACGATGTGCTGGGACGATGAAACTTGACCGGCGGGTCAGGGATCCGAACAGACTGCCTTGAGAATAGTCGTTTCCTCGATCCGGCCGCCGTGGGTGGACTGAAGGATGGGGAATCCGGAATTTAGTGGCATGCACTACTTTTGAACGGGTAATCAGATTTGAATGAAATCTTGGCACGTGAAAGAATTATCGTCTCAGATGTTTCGTATCAAATCCGGATCGGATCCGATACTTGTCGGAGTGGCGGTTACTGGAAAACTCGCGAAACGCTTAGAGTCGAGGAATTAGATGGAGCTTGATTGATGAGGAGAACAGGCATTATGTCTAGATACGTAATTGACGGAACCAGATCGTATCGGGGCTCTGTGGGAGGAGTTGGAAGTTGGACGGGGTTTCCCGGAATCACGGTGGTCGCGATTTAGAATAGTTCCGGATGTGCTGAGGGCGATGGAACCTTGCAGGTGTACTAGTGAAACGGATGGACCGAATGGGATGCAAGTTGGACAGTATCGAATTTGTGCTGCATATATTTGTTATTCGGTGTCGGGCCCAGATCCGGGCACGGTAGAGGGGGCGGGTGAACGGGAACCGGAAGTTTGTATATAGGCTATGCTCCGATTCCAGTCAAACTTGATGGACGGGAAGAGGAGATGTCAGAGATGCGGCTTCTGTGTTTTCAAGTCGTATTCAACCACAATAGGGGGAGTTGGAGGGGGAGTCTCGGAAATTCTATGGCTCGCATAGGGGTCAAAGGAGCTCAGCGATTTAAATGAAACTTAGAATGTAGAGAGAACATATGCCCTAGATGAGTGGTTCCCAACCTTTTCCGTACCGAGTATCCCTAATCAAGGTTCTGAAAGGTTGCGTACCCCCTTTTTCAGAATAGGAAAAAGACTGTATTTATTATCATAAATGATAAGGCGTACAAGTCATTAACGACAATTTTTGTACAGTCTGTGTTTGATTAATTTTGATTTCGATATTCTCAGTGCTTCCATCAAGCTGCATCGCAAACATTTTCGTTAGCTTAATTCGTAACCTGAATGACAGTGTAACTTGCGAAGTCTTCGATTCTTCTTGAAACAATATTGTTTGATACAGGAACAGATTCTATGGTGGTAGGCCAGCTGTTTTGGAATCAAGCCCTAGTGACTTTCACTAGGGCTTGTAATGAGAGGCGTCGCAACACGGGTGGTCAACACACGGGTTGCAGTTAAGATATTTGTTTACCCTTCTTATTTGATAAAGCTATATAGTATCTATGAGTTGTATAGCGAAAAGAAATCGCAATAGAAAAGATAAAAAGAGTACCCTGTCTGTTATGGATTTCAAACTTTGCAAGAAGCTATCCAGTCACTGAATATTAAGAACAATCTTCAGCTAACTTTTGAAGTACAAGTCGTAATAAACAATTTCTGTTCCAGTTTTCTAACATAGCTTAGGTAACACCCGCGCTTGGTAACTCACAGATTACAAACCGGTCCGACTGTTTACAGCTTCCGCAACCCCCTTGCTTTTGACGATAAGCACAAATAAACTTGCGGAACTGGTATCTCTGACCAATGAGCTACTCGAGACCATGGTAATGAGGACCGATCTGACTCGGAAAGAGTCAAACGCGGAAAAAGCAAGAATTAACTTTGTCCCGTCGTTGAATAGAAAAGGTACAGAAAAGTCCAAATCTCCGGACGACCGACGCGGTGTCTGTGGGTTTTGGTCCAATTACATAATCGGGAACTCCGTTAGATGGTGTCTGAGGTGCCTGAATCTAAGAACGTGTCCGAAAGCTCCGAAACGAACGAAAATGCTGAATTAATTCAGCATTTTATGCAGCATTTTGTTTTCGGACTTAAATTTTCGCTCAGTTAATGGAGCATAAATTCATCGAACAATTCAGCAAGAATGCTAAATTTTATGCTGAATTTCCAAGAAGAAACTGGGGAGTACGGCGATTCTCTCATTGTTTTCGGCGACAAACATAACAAATTCAAAAAGACAACTGACAATTCGGCAAACATTCCAAATTCTAAGACAACTGGCGATCATGGCCAACGAAGAAAGGAAGGATAAGAAGATAAGAAGGTTGGATATCAGTAGCTGATCCATTTTGTCAGCATTATAAGGCCAATTCTTTTTTCTTCTTCTTCCTGACTTAAATTTTGGTACTCTAGAAGTGTCGGAGAAGAAAAAAAGGTAACAGCTTTCGGACAAAAAAAGAAAAGAAAATGCAGCATTAATGCAGCATTTATAGCACCAAAAAGCTTTCGGACACGTTCTAAGACATTCTTGGAAGCCTATACGCCATCCATCGGATTTCGACTAAGGCTGCCAGATATTAGTTCCGTATGATCCGATAGGTGACTCGTTTTATTAGAATGTTCGAGCATCGCGCATATTGTCGATCGAAGTTGACTGGGGCTGGTCTCTAGTAATCGAGACTAAAGTTCCGCCCAATTTCAATAGAAGGTAAACGCGCGGCACTAATGTGTTTACTTGCTAAAAATCGAGAATGTAGTCCGCCAAAATATGACAGATGGAATAAGTGCCGCCTTAAGGCGTATTCTCGCCGCTCCCCGAGGACTCCATTTGAGGAGTTCCCGCGTTTTGTTTGTCCCGGGGACTCACTCCCCGTATTCTCGCGAGTCCCAGCGGACTGGGAATGCTCCGATTATCATCACCGTCTTTTTGAATATCATCACCGTCATCAAAAAGGACTCTCTTTCAGATTCGGAGGTGAATCAATTTTTGCTGGTGTTTCTGCAATGTAAAATTAATTAAAAACAATCAAAAGAAACAAAACCAAAAATAAAGTGGATTCAGACTAATTTCGTCAACTGCATATTTTGTTTTCGAACAAAATCCATTTTGGAAGCATTCCCCGTGTTCTCGCTGTCTCTGTACGCGGAGTCGGCGTGGAGTGACTCCCTCTATTCTCGCCGATCCCTTCGATTCGGCGAGAATAGGCCTTTAATTTATCAATTCGTAACGTTTCCCAGGAAATGTCCCGACTAGAGGGAAATTCGTCTAGTTTTAAGAAGAGATGCTATTGGTGTGCCATTTGCGCGTCCGAACCGTACCCGGACACCTTAAAATTGTACCTTAAATCGCACTTGCCAGCGAAAGGTGTGACTGCTGATTCTGTGCTGCGCTGGCTCAGTGATGGATGGAGAGAGCCGCATCTTCCCGATGAAAAATTTATCTCAAAATAGTACTATGAAGTAGTACGAAAAAGTAACATGCAGTACTAACGATGCTACTACATGCTACTACTTCAAGGCTACCGTGTTACTGTTGTTATATGCTACTATTAGCAGGACTGGATGCTACTATGGCAAGACAGGATGCTACTGGATACCACTACATAAGATTGGACCAGTCTGAGGCACATTAAATGATAGTGTTCTTTGCTATTACATAGCAAACATGAAAACGTGCAACGTTTTCGTACTACTACCATACTACTACTACTACCATACTACTACGCAGGCTACAAATTTTTCATCGGGTTGGGAATCCCATGCAGTTTTCCAAGGCTTCCGAGTCCATTCTTTGTCAACCGATGACTTGAAGGCCTCCACACTATCTGCCATGACAGTGTTTTGACTGAGGGAATTCGATAGCGGTACCACTCGATTAGTAAAAAATTGGTTTCGCTTCTTGGTTGTAGTTCTCGTCCCTGCGTCCGGGGAGTAGGAGGGTCTCGGAAATTAGTGGGTACAGATACGGAACAAACTGATGGAGCAATTGCGATTGCCTGTGTAACTAGTTTTAAAATTAGGCTGAAGTTTCCTGTTAGAAAACGTTCAAGTACCCCACAAATTTGTTCATTTTTAGAATTATTTCGTCTAGTCCACCTGTTGCCCGATTTAGGAAACCTACACTTTTTCAGTAGAAACTGAATACTTAGTTGGCCTGGCCCCTATAGGCAGTTAAAGGACACTTCGCACTACATATGTTTCTGCTATGATGTTCTGAGATCGTTGACTCCTTCACAACTTAACTGATCTTAAAGAAAGTTATACAAGGCTTCGGCTGTTCTTAGCCTCTTTCCATGTCCCTTGCCATGGGTGACAAACGTGCTAAAAATTTGCATAACCAGTCTTCGAACCAGGAAGCGTTTCGGAAACACGGATCGGGATGTCACGTAAAGAGAATAACGTGGCAAGCGTGATAATAAGTATAATACCAATAGAGGAGATAGGATACTCTAGTGAAGTGTAAAATCTCGGGAACGAGAATGGATGGAAATACTAATGAAGTAGATGCTATATATTTATTTGAAGTAATACGACGTGTTAAGTAAATCCGTATCACAAGTACGACGCGTCCTTTTAACGGAGTAGGGCCAAATTTACCAAAAACACAATATGTGCCTTTACTTTTGTATTTGAATGAATGAATGAATGATTTTATTAACCCATTCTAAACACAAAATGTGACAAATGGAGTATAAGAAGGGAAGGAAAAAAAGGAAAAACGAATCACACTAAACTAACAAATAAACAAAGAACTAGCACAACTAGCCTACTCTTTGACTTTAGAAAATAGAAAACAAGACTTTGAAATGAATGAGGCAAATGCCAAGTATACTTTCCGCCCGTTCTAACCATTGCATTTTTCACGACCAATGCCCCGCCCCTTCCTAGGTTGGGGCCCTAGGCTTCTGAGTGGACTACTGCTACTGACGACACTGCAGAGGACTAACACAGCACTCAATCCTTACCCCATTAACCATACGTCACCGTGTTCTAGGATCCAGCCTCTGTGGTAGCTTCGGAAACGGATTCGTCCCTACAAGCCATTATAGTTCAAACTTGCCGCAAGTGTCGCTGTCTGCCGCCGGCACTGCTTCAGCCACTCCCTCCCCGGCAGAATCCGTCTCGCCACAAAATCCTTTCGCCACATCGGTATGTCAGACTATTATTTATCTTCTTTTCTAATAACATCCTTTGTGAAGGCTAATAATAGTTGCGTTTTTGCAGATACCGTGGTATTTGTTACGACGGTAACTGTATCTGCAATTAGTCGTTTTTGCAGTTATCGGGGTATCTGATACACCGTGCTCTGCAAAAACGACTGTTGCCGAAATTGCTCCTTTCGTAGTCATACCAAAAGAAAAACAGATATCCAGTTCCATCACTAAGTGCTGAACTTCTTTCTCACCAATTTGACAAAATTTGATGAAAGTGAGATGACTTTTCAGATATCACGACCAGAGTTACCACACATTATCTGAATATCTGATACCATGATAACTGGCCAGATACCACGATAACTGCAAAAACGACTTTAGACCGCGGTATCAGATACCATGGTATCTGCGAAAACGCAACTAATGGCAGAGACATCAGTAGTCTTTGACTGAGTAGGTGTATGCTGAATTAATTTGTATTCCTTCAGCCCAAGCTGGCTGCGAATCATACCTGACACTGAAAACGAATACATCAGCTGAATTTCGTCCTTCTTGGCAAGGGTCCTCTTGAGGCTTCAGCTGGAAAGTACTAGGGGGAAAACACAACACAACTTCCACGCGCTCACTTTCCACCTTTAGTGGCTTGACCTGACGAGGTACCGTGCCAAGAACGGCCGAAATATAGGGAATCGACTAAAAAAAGGTGCACGGCACAACGGAGGCACGTGGCCCTGCCCACCCCGACAAAAACCGGTGGTAGACCGCGCAGTCTGAATTATGTCTAAAGATTTTTTTTTCATCTGAAAAGCTGTGACCGCAGAAAATCAGAGAAACTGATGCATGCATTTTGAACCGGTTAAGTGAAAAAGTTATTGGTACCCACAGCTGGTACAGTATCATTCCCAACATTCTAACATACTTGACTCCTTTGAATGATCTAAGGATTTTTGTAAGTTTTATCCGTTTCCTGTTTTAATTCAGTAGAGCAAACCCTCGCAAGCCATCATCTATTGCTTTCTGATGCGGCAGGACAGCAATAGTATCAAATAGTAACGATAGGCTACCACTGTCTTTAACGGTTAGCTGTTTATTAGTATGTAAGTGTGTGTGAGTTTGACTAACATGTTGTTGTCCCTTTTTATACATTACTCTTCAGTTTTGAAGGATTCAAATAAATAATAATAATAATAAATATTCTTTGAGCCCAAGATGACTTTGAAACATTTATTCTAACAATGTTTTCAACGGATACGTCAGCTACGATTCTCCATCAGCGATATTTCGGCCCTATACAGGTTACAGGTTTGTTTCCTTCCTCGAAGTTGAACAAGAGGACTGACAGCCTGACGAGGACCCTTGCCAAGAAGGGTCGAAATATCGCTGATGGAGAATCGTAGCTGACGTATCCGTTGAAAACATTGTTAGAATAAATAATAATAATACTTAGTGCTACCACTTAGCTAAGTGGAAATCATGTTAGGTGATATGAAACAGAACAGTGAGCTGAAATTTTGTTTTCGCGATATTTCGGCCCTTCTTGGCGAGGATCTTTGATACAAAGCCAAAAATTACGCTTGTGCAGATACCTTGGTATCTGTTACCACGGTGACTGGATCTGCAATTAGCCATTTTTGCAGTTACGGTGGTATCTGATAATACGGTTGCTCTGCGAAGACGACAATTGCCGGATTTGGGCTTTTAGAAATCATCCAAAAAGAAACACTGGTATCCTCTGACATCCACAGTGACATAACTTCTTCCCCACCAATTTCACAAAAAAATATACTGTTCTATTAGTGACGATGGAAGTTAGAGGAATTTTTCAGAAACCACGATCCGTTACCACGATAACTGCAAAACGCCTTTTGATGGTCCATTTACACACTGCTTAAAATCCGAGCGTATTTTTGAAATCCGAGCGTATTTTACGCACGTTTTGAGCTTGAAAAGATTTCTAGCAATACGGACGTATTTAAATACAAAACGGACCGATTTCTCTAATACGTCCGTATTGCTAGAAATCTTTTCAAGCTCAAAACGTGCGTGAGCGTATTTTACGCACGTTTTGAGCTTGAAAAGATTTCTAGCAATACGGACGTATTTAAATACAAAACGGAACGATTTCTCTAATACGTCCGTATTGCTAGAACTCTTTTCAAGCTCAAAACGTGCGTAAAATACGCTCGGATTTTACGCAGTGTGTAAACCCACCATGACTGTGGTATCAGATACCACGGTAACTGCGGTAATGACTTTAGATAGTGGTTCTGATACCATGGTTATCTACAAAAACGCAACTAAAGTATTGTATAGTGGACACCCCATTTTACTCAGTTGCTTTTGTAGTTTGAAAATTTGTTTACTTTGGTAGTGTGTCAGTTTCTGTGTGTAAAGTGCATCTAATCTGTTTGTACTTGTGTAGTAATGACAAGCTAAAGCTTAACGCCAAATTTAAAAATAAATAAATAAAAATAAACAAATTTCGCGCCAAATTTAAAAATAAATAAATAAAAATAAACAGATTTCATCAGCGAAAACATACATGCAATATTTGTGGCAGTCCTTACCCTATCTGTACATTGTTGTCTTAACATTCCCTTTTTATGGCAATTGCCCTTCGGCGACAGCCCCCCCCCCCCTATAGCGATCGCAATTTCTGTCAGTCCGGTGATCGCGAGTTGGGGGGCTTCCATGTTCTAGTAGGATGACACTTGGCAGGCATTTTAGGTACTCGACTTGGAAATAGTCACTTCCCCAATCCGACCACCGTCGGGGGAGTAGAGAGAGGGGGAATCTGGAATCTTGAGGCATTTATTACTTTTGAACTGGTGGTCGGATCTTAATGAAACTTGATATTTGGAAATACCTCGTGTCTCAGACGACCCACTGCAAATCCGGACTGGATCCGGTGACTTTGGGGGAAGCTGGAGGGGGGAACCGGATGTCTTGGAAAATGCTTAGAGATGATTCGAGGCGATGGTAGAAACGCTCATACTCGAGGGAAACTATATATCCTATTTCTAGGTTTGAACCTAGAGTGGTTGAAGATGGTACTTTGTCAAGTTCTCGTCTACTTTCTTGCACCATCTGCTCGTAACAAGTGCCATAGAAGCTCGTAGCTCTTGTTTTATTCCAATTTTTGTCCATAAAGTAGAGATTTTCAAATAAGTACAGAAATATTTTTGACTTCCTGCCATTAACTACGAATATGAAAGTTCAAATTTTAGGTTAACGCCCGGGCCCCACTACGGACACACCTGTTCGTAAATCGGTCTTGACCCGTTTTTAAGACCGATTTTTAGACGTTCCTCCTTCAACCCGTTCATAAAATCTGGGATGGATAAATCCATCTCCCGTTTTTAGTTTGTTATGAACAACCATTGAGAGTGGAGCTTCCTAAAACGTCTTAAAAAACGTCCAAAAACCGAGATACGAACAGGTGTGTCCGTAGAGAGGCCCGGGCATAAAGCCAACTATTTCTTCTGTGCCATTTTCTGGATGTAATACGACTTAAGTTTCTCATACCTTTAACGCCATCTGTGATTCATTTAGGTGGAATCCCACCAGAGTGTGTCCTCCGTCGCCGGGAATCAGCAGTCCATGCTGAATGAACAGATGTCCGAGTTTTGGAAGTCGGAGACGCTGCGAAGAAAGAGCTTCCAGGAGCATGCCATGAGTACCATGTATCGTTAAACCCTTTTTGTTCGTTGAGGACTATTCGGCTCTTTAGGCAATTGGAAACCCCAGGACCTGCACTCCAGTTTTTAATTCACCATCGTATCAATTAGCAAGCGGGTCCAATTTGGGGACGAAAAATTGAACTTTAAGAGGGGAGTTGCAGCCTAGCTGATTGAATGTTGGCGGCTTTGGCGATTTGAGTCAGAGTTGTGTTTTTGCAGTTACCATGGTGTCTGATACAAAGATTGCTTTGCAAAAACTGACAATTTCTCACAAGATATACTTGCATCCACTGAGATCAGAAGTGCAAAACTTCTTTCCCCCCCCAATCGACAAAAACCTAGGCTCTTGTGTTGGTGACGATGTAAAGGGATGACTTTTGTAGATACCATGGTCAGTAATTGCGGTCGGGACCGTGGTGTCTGAATACCACGGTAACTGGCCAGATTCTCGATAACTGCAAAAACGACAATGGTATCCGATACCATGGTAGCTGCAAAACGACGTTAGACCGTTTATCAGACTCCATGGGTCTGCAGAAACGCAACTAAGGGCTCACTTGGCCTCGATGGAACGTAGGTCACGTTTTTGCTGTGTATGAATGTGATACATACTTCAGTCCGCTAGAATAACTGATCAGAAAAGGGGCTAATTAAAGCCCATTGTAAAAACCGTAGTAAGTGGTCAGGTGTTAAACGTGTGCAAGACAAAATAATACTGCGGGCAGCCACACTGCCAATTGCACCTGCCCTGACGTTTATTTTTGTTATCCGCATGTTGTGATCCCCTTGACGCAGTGCCATTACGTTATGTCTACTTTTTCTATGGAGGGATTTTCGCGTAGTGAAGCATTCAAAATGATGTCCGTTAAAGAATCGGAGAAGCCCAGGCCCAACTACGGACACACCTGTTCGTAAATCGGTTTTTAGACGTTGAAGACTGGTTTTTAGACGTTCCTCACTCACCGCTCATAAATTCTAAGGGTTGGAAAAATCGACCTCCCGTTTTAATTTGTTATGAACAACGAATGAGAGACCCGATGAAAATTTTATCTCAAAATAGTAGTATGAAGTTGTACGAAAAAGTAGCATGCAGTTCGAACTGATGCTACTACATGCTTCTATGTCAAGGCTGCCATGTTACTGCATGCTATTATTAGCAAGACTGGATGCCACTATAGCAAGACAGGGTGGTACTGGATACTGCTGCTTAGGATTGGCCAGTCTGAGTCACATTAAATGATAGTATTCTTTACTATATCAATACATGCGACTTTTTCGCACAACTATCATACAACTACGCAGGCTGCACATTTTTCGTCGGGAGGAGTTAACGTCTTAAAAACGGAATTAGAAACATGTGTGTCTGTACTGAGGCCCGGGCGTGACCGAAAAGAAACATAAACGCTTGCCATACACAAATCCTAAATTGTCGGGCACAGTGTTCATACGCCGGGGAACCGTGGCTTTGAGCAAGGGCAAAGTACCCCCATACAAATCTTGCTCTGAGGGGGGAGCACTGTGCACTAAAATGTATGGTTTATGTGTGACTGCCACTAAATTTCTTAACTGGAGTTAAATCCTCTCGATTATCGGTTGTCTACGGGAACCGGGCACTGGCCGTAAATGCGCGACTTGACTTTCCCACTTCTGTGCCGTGTTCGTGGCTTCAATTTGCCCTTTTCCAATTCAGCGATCCTAGACGATTGAAGTACGACTGGAAACGCCACTACGAGTAGAACTCATCAGTTGAGAACCCAAGAATTAGTAGTTCATCCTGGACGATTGTTAATATTGTGAACAAAAAGTTGTTAATATTTATTGTTAGTTGTTTAGTATGTCTCAAGCTGGCCGTTTTAATAGAATTATATAAATAAATAAATAAAAGCTAAAAAAAAACAAAAAAAACTAGGGGTTAAAGTAATATATCAGTGGTAAGGAAGAATAACCGTAAGAGCCGAATCAAAAGCCTTTGGCGAAGAGTTTCAAGCGTCAATTTGAAACAGCGTTTCCAGTCGTATCCGCTAGGGTCGCCCAACTTGAAAACCCAAACTCGCGAATTCGTTCACAGGAGCAAAGGTGTGTGCACATACAGACAGAGAACATTTCGAATGTGAAACTGCGTGAGAAATCTGCGTCGCCTGTGAGGAAACCAGAATGCGATGCGTCAAAAGGCGAATTCTCGTCATTCCCCGATGACTCCTTTTGCGTATTTGTTTGTCCCAGGGACTCACTTCCCGTATTCCCCACGGACGGGGAATCCTCCGATTATCAACACCATCATCAAAAAGGACACCCTTTCAGATTCGGAGGTTAATTAATGTTGCTGTTGGTGCAATGTAAAATTAATTAAAAATAATCAGAAAAACAAAACCAAATATAAAGTAGATCTTGACTAATCGTCAAAAGCATATTTATTTTAAGAAAATCCATTTTGGAAGCATTTCCCGTCTTCTCGTTGTTTTCCGTACGCGAAGTCCGCATGGAGTGCCGTTCCCTTCATTCCCCAAGGAGTCCTCAGGGAACGGCGAGAATACGCCTAAAATCTCAGCACGAAAGAGGAAATTCGCATTCGACAGCGAAAATTCGACTGTGTGTACTACTGTGCACATACCTCGACGCAGCAGATATGAAACGCGGATCTGAGCCCAGTGCGAAATACGACATTAAAACACCGAAGCACGCACCAGCAACACTCAGTGCGAAATGAGTTTGCTTGTAATTTGAGGAATTAAAAAACGGATAACTGTTCAGATTCTACCTGGAGACGAAGGAAGTCTCAGACGTCTTCAAACGGGCCCGATGCAATACTTTTATCCAGATAAGTCAGCTATTTCGTCTAATGACGTTTCGGCACTTCTTGGCACGGCTACTGTTCGAGCTCTGGCCAAAAAAAAACTGACCCGTTCGCTAAAATAACTGTCAGCTCACTGTCGGTTCATCAAATCCATTTGTAGAAAAGTATTCAAGTGTCTATATTTGCTCTGTTGGGATTATTTGCAGTTATTTATTTGCGTTGTTTGTATTGTAAATATTACCTGTTCTGGTATTAAACGTATTTAACGTTGTTTTTGCTTTAGGCGCGTTATATTAGGCTAGTTTCTGCGTTTTACTCACCGGTGCTTGAAGCGTCGTCTTTAAAGTTTGACTGAAAAGCCAACTGATTTGTCATCATTTAACTGAGCACACTGCATTATTTGGATTGTGTCCAGGGAATTATTTCATATTTTTCGCTATTTGCTCGAGTAAGACGTTCAGAATGTCTTCGGCCGTCCTCACAACACAAAATTCTGACCAGGAAAATTTCAATCTCAATGCGAACGTGGCTTTTCAGTGGCCAGTGATCAGCTTGTGGAAGGTAACTCACTGCGTGAACACTTATTTTTCGGAAATCGTTTTCGTCAAGAATACAGCACAGGTACAAGCGCAAAAAGTTACCACAGATCAGACAGGGAAGTCCCACTATATGGAGAGTTGATTCTTCGGAAATAGCGGAGCCGAAATAACGCTTATCCATCGGGTCTTCGATCCTCTTTGAGGGAAGTATTGATGGGTAACTACACTGTCTCAGCCCTTTTCAGTTAAACTTTAAGGAGCTGTTTGGCCTCACCATCTCCTGGTGACTTTGCACTAGAGCCTACCTCCCGACGAGGCTCTGATCGGTCCGCAAAACAGACACCGTTGAGCCCGGAAGGGTTATAACACTAGGAAGCAGTCACCAGTGTATCCAAAAACCGAAGAACGCAGCTATTGAGTCGTTGACTAACCGTCGTCGAGTGAACATCTCAATCCGAGCCAAGTTTGCAAAGTAGCCGTTGAAAAATCAAGAACGACACGTGACCTACCGTCAGAGCGACCGTTGAGATTCTTAGATGGCTGTTAAGCGGAAGAAACCCGTGTGTGGAGATTGTGTCAAGAGTTCAGGAGGAGCCACCATTGCCTGTAGTTCCTGTAATGCATTTTTTCACCCGAAATGCGCTGGAATTAGCCATGCAGTTAGGAAGAAAACCACCACTTGGAACTGCAAAGCATGCCCAGCCCATTCAACGCAAAGTGTGGACAGGAACGGAACAAAAGGAATTGATAAAGTAACCGGACAGGGCAGGAAATACTTCTGCCCTGAATGCAACAGAAAGTGCGGTTATGGAACTTTTTCGTGCACCCATTGCAACGACTGGTTCCACCCTCACTGCGCGGAAATTACTATAGCCGAGCGGAAGAAGAATGATAGGTGGGTTTGCAAAGTATGCACTCACAAACCGATTTCGGCCTCCGAGGATGTCACACCTCAGAATGTCTCTCAGCAGCATCAGCCAACCTTGTCTGAAATAGCCCCCTTCAATGCTCACAACGACGCATCAGACACACCAGGAACATCAGACAGTGTTGCTACCCTACAATCCCAAATTGCAAAACTGAAGAAATTGATAGAGAGGAAAGAAAACAGGATAGCAACGTTAGAAAAAAAGATTCGCAGGCTTGAAGATGGTTCCAGCGAATTAGAGATATCCGAAGTTGTAATTACTCTAGACAGCGAGACAACCGATCCTCCTTCAAGTGCATCGACTGTCAATGACAGGTGGAGCGATGAGAAAGAAGACTCTACTTCCGCAAGCTTAAATCAACTAACCGGGATAAATGGTCAGAAAGTACCCTCGCACGGCACTCCTCGTCCTACACAGGTGCAGTTCAAGAAGGGAATTCAACCGTGCATTTACTTTCTCCAGAATCGATGTAAAAACGACAACTGCAAGTTCCGTCACATCTGTCCCCAATTTCTCTCAGGCAACTGCGGCAAGCAGCTTTGCAACGCCCCGCATACACGCATTTGTCCGAAATACTCGCACGGACTGTGCTTCAACCCTCTGTGCCCAGATATTCATCCGAGCAAAATAGTTAGCCGCACACTCGACCGTTCTTCCAACCAGCGAAGTTCAAAAAACTTCTTGGGTCTCCACCGCGACCCTCCGCCGAGTTCGTCGGCTCAGCCACAACAACACCGCCAATGGAACCAGGAACCCAGACCAGCAGTACAGCACATCAGAAGAAGCCCAGGGCGGATACTACCGACACCACTGCTAGATATCGATCTTGGACGGTCCAAAAACTACCTGCATCGATTCCAGCCCAAAGCAACATCCTTCCAACCTTCACCAACGAACGAACCCTTCGGAACCACGATGATTCCCAACAGAGAGAACATGAGAGCTCAACAGCAAATTGCACAAATAAACAACTTTTGGAGACCCATGCATCGAACCGGGCAAGAAGCTCAACGAGCCCACTCCTTCTGGCCACCGGCAGTTCAGACTCAACCAAAACCGAGACACGAGTTTCTCACAGCGACCACTCGAGGACCTTTCGCAGAAAACGATCGAGATCGCCACCAAATAAGGTGGGAGACGGTCGTCTAAATCCAAACCAGACGCGATCATGGGTGAATATCGAAGCACAAAGCCACTCTCAACCAAAAGAAATTCCATCAACAAAATCAGGAAGTAACAGATGTATGAGAACAACCTTGGACTCCAAAGAACCTCCGAAAGCGCTGAAATGCCTTTACTTTAACGCAGATTCGCTCCTCAACAAACTTGATGAAACAAAAATCCTAATCGCAATCACTGATCCCGACGTTGTTGCCATAGTCGAAGCCAAGCCAAAAAATTGTCGCTTCCTACCTACGCTGTCAGAGCTGTCCTTTGACGGCTACAAGACACACGAAACAAACATTGAGAACGACAAAGGTAGAGGAATAATAATCTACGTCAGAAGCAGCCTAACAGTCACCTCTGAATCTACCACTAGTCAAGAGTGTGTATGGCTATCATTGCATATTACCGATGGTAGGCCCCTGAACTTAGGGATATTTTACAGAAGCCCACACAGCACTATGGAAAATGACCAGTTTCTTTTCGACGAGATCAACAAAAAATGCAGGAAAAACAGAGCGACCACAATCATAGTAGGAGATTTCAATTACCGAGAAATTAACTGGAAAATGTCTCATCAACAGGAAGATAGTGGTTCGACGTCGCAAAAATTGTTCCTCAGAACAATACATGACAACTTCCTTGAACAGCTTGTCGATCAGCCTACTCGAATACGTGGATCAGATGAACCTTCCCTGCTTGATCTGTTGCTTGTAACAGATACCGATGTCATAAAGTCGCTCGAGGTAGGATCTCCAGTTGGGAAATCAGATCACGCGACGATCATGTTTGAAGTTGACGTCACCGTGAAAAATGAAGAATATTATCGAAATCGGAAAAACTACGCCAAGGGGGATTACAGGGCGATGCGAAATGCTGCCGCAAATATCGATTGGTCAGAGAAGTTCGCAAATCCTGAATCAAGTGAGCATATGTATGAAAGTTTCACGGTAGCTCTTCAGGATCTAGTGGAGAAGTATATTCCAGTTTACCAAAAATACAAACGTCCGACCTTACCTAGAACGACCGTAAACTTGATAAAAGCGAAACAAGAAGCGTGGAAGAATTCAAGGATATCTGGAAGCCAAGAAGACAGAAAGAAATTTGTCAGACTGAGAAACAAGGTCCGTAAAGAAACGAGAAACCAACAGACTTTAAGGGAGCAACGTGTCGCGGAGCAGTCCAAAACAAATCCTAAAGCCTTCTGGAAATTTGTAAACTCCAAGCGTAAGCTTAACCACGGAGTGTCGGAACTTCGAGACCCAGACTCAGGCAAAACAACAAGTAATGCGGAGGAAAAAGCCAACCTTCTAAACCGACAATTTGAATCAGCTTTCACAAGGGAACCTGAAACAACTGAGGAGTTTTCGTCTGACAATGAAAAAGCACCAATTCCAGACCTTAATTTTTCGGTAAATGACGTTTATATCAAACTCAAAAATTTAGACCCTCATAAATCCCCAGGACCCGACAACATTCATCCTAGGGTCTTGCGTGAACTGGCATCTGAAATCCAACTGCCGCTTTGCGAGATCTTCAAAAAATCATACGCAAGCGGAAAGCTACCTTCACTTTGGAAAAAAGCCATCGTTTCTCCCATATTCAAAAACGGTTCCAGGCAAATCCCATCAAACTATAGACCAGTAAGTTTGACAAGCATCCCTTGCAAAATTTTTGAGTCCCTCCTTGCGGATCACCTCAGCCGACATCTGACTGACATTTCCAAAAGCCAGTTTGGATTCATGCGTAGGAGATCTGCAGAAGCTCAGCTTCTACTGGCCAGTGAAGCCTGGAGAGCAATGATCGACGCGGGGATACAGGTGGATGTTCTCTATATTGACTTACGAAAAGCCTTTGATAAAGTACCGCACAAAAGGCTCCTTTTGAAACTGAAACGCTTGGGTGTGATCGGACAAAATTTAGCTTGGATAGAGGATTTCTTAACCTCCAGAACACAGCGAGTACGAGTGGATGGCCAGCTTAGCACCACGGAGGTGAATGTTCTTAGCGGCGTACCACAAGGAAGTGTTCTCGGTCCCCTTCTCTTCAACATTTATATAAATGACTTAACTGAAGATATCAGCTCTCCGGTTATGCTATACGCTGATGACACAAAGCTATACAGAGGTATAAAGGGATTGCACGATGCCGAGTCTCTTCAAAAAGACCTTGACAAGATCTGCCAATGGATGACTCAATGGGCCATGGAGGTCAATACCGATAAATGTCATCACCTTCGTCTTGGCCCTACTACCCTTGACCATCGTTACACCTTGGACGGAAGGACAATTTCGATAACCACCTCTGAGCGTGACCTCGGGGTAGTTATGGATACAGATCTAAAATTTTCAACACATTACGAAACTATCATCAAGAAAACTACCAGAATTGTAAATCTTATGAGAAGGACATTTACATTCAAGGACAATTCCCTGTTTCCTACTTTATTTAAGGCTCTAGCTCGTCCACTAATTGAATATGGCCACGTAACAACGAGGCCTTTCTATAACAAGGACATCATCGCCATTGAGCAAGTTCAGAGACGAGCAACAAAAACAGTGCCAGCCATTCGCCATCTGCCTTATGAACATCGACTTAAAAAATTACGATTACCCAGTTTATCTTATAGATTCCTCCGAGGTGACTTGATTGAAACTTTTAAGATTTGTCATAGTTACTATGATAACATAAGGCCTGATGATGTCCTCACTTTCAATCATAACGGTCTCAGAGGACACAGCTTGAAAATTCGTGGTGAGAAATTCCGAAAAGACATTGGAAAGTGGAGCTTCAAAAACCGGATAGTGGAATACTGGAATAATCTCCCCGAAAATGTCGTAAATGCCGAAAATATCAATCAGTTTAAAGCAGGCGTGGATCGACACCTGGCTGAAATTGAATTTAGTGTACACAGTGTCCCGAGAAATTAACAGAGGCGAAAGCCTTTTTTACTGCAGTTATATTATTATTATTATTATTGTACGATGTTGCTGGGTGGCCGTCCCGTGACTAAAGGACCAGAGTAAAATAACACTAGACAGTAGCGGCAATACTTGAAAAAAAGTGACACACACTTGAATAACGGTGCCACTGGCGCCCCTGGCGATAGCGAACGTTTCTACTGAAACTCAATCGGTCGTGCACTAGCGCTGGCTCCCATAACTTCATATTCTGAACATAGAAAAAAAAGATACAACCTCCCTTGTTTCCTCGATGCGTGCAGACTCCACCTTAGCTTTCCTTGAAATTTCTAAACCCGCAAGTTTGTTTCGCTTTAAGTGTCGCAAGCGTAGTGGGTGCGCTTTGAGTACGGCCCGTTTGCGAAGCAAGGAAAGCATAGGTCTTGAAGCTACTCTATTCCCTAAGTGTTACTTTGCACTGTAAAGAACGGCGTTCGTAAAGTCGTTCGCAAAGTTCTTTAAACAGTTCCGTAAACCTGAAGGTCCTTCACGGCAGTAGGTAAGAATTTCAACTTCAGTCAAATTTTTGTCGTAAAGTTCACGGGATTGAACTATAGGAAAAGAGATCCATAGCAAAATTTTCAAATAAAATCAGGAATAGTTAAAAGCAGAAGTCGTGAATTCTAACATGTGACTACTTTGAAACTCTGCTGGGATTCTCAAACTTCTTGGTTTTGATGAGAAACATTGCGAAAACCTACGTAAGTGTTATTTCTGACTAAATGAGCTTCTCGAGTGCAATAAGTGAAATTCTGATCTGCCTCTAAAAGAACCAACCGCGGTAAATGCAAAAGTCAGCATAGAGCCGTTAGCGCCGTTGAAAATTCGGAAATCTCCAGTTCTAGTTCTCGGAAATTAAAATGGCTGGAACGGGCTAGGACTGAAGCAGTAATGTACGCAAGACAGGTCCTTTCAAGCAAACTTGACGCGAGGATTTGAATGCTCAACGCCCTCTGTTTTCGGAATACATGTGTTCCGGAGATTCGGGGCCGCGAGGAATTTGAAAGACGCCATGCACGCCAAAACTTTTACTCCGGAAAGAAGAATCGTTTGTCCGTCAGATGGCGTCAGCCAAGTCCCACCACTCAGATTTGGGAATTTTTATCCTCGGCTCCGTCCACTAAAACAAACAAGTGCGCAAGCGCTCAGACGCGGAGTGTAAAAGTAAAATGTTTATCACATTTATATACAAACAGCTTTAGAACCAAGACATTTCTCTTCCCCAATAACCAAACAAGTATTGAAATAACCTTGTAATCACCTTTAAAAGCTTTAAATGTAAACAAACCGCCAGTATAAATCCAAAGGAATGTTGGAGATCTTGCACGAATAGCATTTGTTCGAACACTGAATGGTCTGCCTGCCAATCCCACCCTTTAAAGCTCTTGTTCATTAGCAAGGTAATAACAAGTGCAATAAACCAATTCGTAGCAGACTAATGCCCCCTTTGTCACAATTCATTAAGACCATCGATCATGTGACAAAACAGTCCAGTTTCCATCTGTTCATTAAAGATTAAAGTACGTCGTGTCGTCTTATTTGTTGATGTTACACCAAATCATCATCCATAGATATACCTCCCCAAATATACAAGAGTCATAGAGGAACTTAACTCATGGAAAATCTGGGCCCAGCTGCCCATGAACGGGAGGGAAGGGGGGGGGGGGGCTCGGGACCCATCAAAATGCGTATTTACACTTTTTTTTCTCAAGTATACGAGCTTCGACTTTGATTTCAGTCACGGGTCGAAAACTTTTTTCATGGGCAATTTTGGGCCACTTGCCCATGAACGGGGAGAGTGGGGGTGGTTCGACTCTCCCCAGTCCCTATGATCCTAAAGCACAAAGGAATTTCATCGCCTTATCTCCACTTATTGTCAAATTATAAATATTAAAAAATGGGCAATCTGGGCCCAATTGCCACTGAACCAAGTGAGGGTGGGGTTTGGGACCCGCAACAAGTAAATAGAGACCCCAATGCTCACAATCCTACCAAGTTTCAACTTGATACCTGTTGATTCCTGGCAAGGGTAACGAACTTTACTCCTGGGCAATCTGGGCCAAGTTGCCCATAAACGGTGTGGGTGGGGGAGGTGCAACTTTAAAAGCAATTTTCCAGCCCTAGGATCTACACGTCCAAGAAATTTCATCGTCCTATGTCCAGTTCTGGTCAAGTTATGAACATTATTCACTGGGCAATCTGGGCCCATTTGCCCCTGAACCGGTTGGTTGTGGGGGGTGGGACCCTCAAAAGGCACAATTAGACCCCAATACCCACAAGTGTACCGAGTTTGAACTTGATACTTGCACTCGTTCACGAGTTATGAGCTCCACAAAATATGGTGAAAACCGGAAACCGAAAGCTGCTACAGCACTCGCAATAGTGGATTGTTCCAAGGAACACTCCACTAATGAGCGCCTTTTCCCTCTCCTCCCCCCCCCCCAACTACTACGGCTCTGACAAACACTACAGACAAAGTCCAATAGGTGGCAGAGGCACACCAAGTTCAGCAGAATCTAGCAACTTCAAAATAGACAGCTTATTTTTATACCAAGGATTCCAATGCACTGAATTACTTTGACTCTTCTAAGGGATTTTCTAATTCTTCACCCTTGGCTTTCGTGGTAACCTTCAGAATATGCACTGCTGGCCAGAAAAGAAAAAGTACACCCCGACGCGGATAATTTGAATTTCACTAAAGGCGCACACTTTAATGGCTAATTCTAGATTGTAAGGTCACTTCGGAAGGCAGCCAGCTATTGCGTGTGACCCAAAAACTGTTGATTTTTCGGCAATCGTTTAACGTTGTAGTTACTAAATATTGCATGCATAGAGTTACGTGTACACAGAGGTGCCATAAATCAGAAAGAAAAAGTCATTCAATGAAAACCGATCATATGAATAGCGGTGCAACGAAGCAACGCATTTTCATCGGGTCTTAAAGCATAAGTGAGTAAGCTATGGGTAACGACAATTTCGTACCTGAGGGTACAGGACACATAATAATAATAATAATTGTATTTGAAAAAGCCCGAGGGCCGTAGACAGGTATAGGTTATTAATACACTGAAACGTCAATCAACATACAACTAATCTACGGAAAGCTTTCTATATTCCAACACTCTACATACAAACCTGCAAATCTTACAAATCGACTGGGCGGATGTACAGTTCAGGATACCAGGAAGTGTCGGGATACCCCCACCGAGAATCTCCCTATGTATCCTTTGACTTAAGTCTCCTGCTGAGCGTCGGTCAGAGTAGACAGTGACATCAGCCTCCTCCAATCGATGCGGTCAGCAGATAGTGCCATTGCGTCAAGGATGTCGATGTTTGCCAACTTCAGGTATTTAGAAAGACTATCGGACCATCGTTTTTTCGGTCTGCCACCGGTTTCGGTCCAGCCAGATTCTGCTGGGTGGAAACCCAGCACGACTTTTGCCGGTAGGCGTGGTGACATTCTGAGGAGATGGCATTCTGAGGCGTGCCCATCGTAAGGTACGCTTAGCTATTTGAACGGGAAAAGGTGTCTGTAAAGTTGTCTCCTCCCACCGTGGCCGAATCCAGTTGGGACACATACATTAATTATCCAGGGCACGTTTTCTTAGCACCCGTCAAGTTTCACTCGAGTCTAGACGTTTACCTGAATTGTACGTTACATGTCCAGCACGTCTTCCAACTCCCCCCCATAGGGTTCATATCCGGCCGGGACCCCAAAATCGATCATTAATGGCTTATAATCTTTGCAGCGTCCAAGTTCATCTCAATCGCTCCAATCATTTGATCCCTTGGCCTGCCCCACCGCAGAATTATCGGGACCCCACTTCCAACTTCCCAACCGTGGTCGAAACCGGTTGGGACGCATAAATGGATCATCGAGCTCCACTCGAATCGGGCCACCTGTACGCAACTGACGCACGCCACAAGATCCCAGAGCCCCCCCCCCTCCCTACACCAACGGTAGACTCCGGGAAAGGAAGGTTTCACGGTTCTAGCTTATCTGCAAGTGCCGGAACTAGCAAAAACTATACCTACGTTGCCTGGGCAACGTGAAGTGTTGCGGCAACCTTTGTCTGGCTTGGCCAGAGCAACACTTTGGTTTGTTTCTTCGCTGTCGGTTAAATGCTGACGTTGTCAACTTATCGAAGCTTATAAACGGTATGTTATAAGAAGAACACAATCAGTAATCACATAATCAAAGGAAAAACAACAACAAAAGAATATCGGAAGAAAGGACTAAATTGGCTTTGCAGTCAGTTGCATTTTATCGTTTTCAATCGTAGATATCGTGACGGATGAAAACTTGGGACAATATCTTATATAATCTAGTTTGTATTATAAAGCTATGCGTAACTTTTCCGGATTAAAATACCATAGAAGACACTATTAATTATTACGAAACTACCTCATTGTTTTACATTATCGCTTGTACCCGTTGCGTAAACAGTTGATCCTAGTTTACAGCGGTAGACTATCGATACAAACTTTCTTACTGTTAGATTTATAGAAATTGAATACAATAGTTAGTAAGTAATTTATTTATGATCCGCCATTTTGAAAAGGCGGAGTAAATGAAGAAAATAAAGAAAACTAACAAAACACATATCTACACACATATACACACATATACATAGGCTACACACATAAAAAGACACTTAATTTTTAATCTTCGGTCAGGAAGCAGTGGACGACGTCGTGTGCTGGTTGGGCCTTGTTGTGCACCAATTTGCACAGATTTCTAGCGCCTAGTGAACCGATTCCTACTTACAAGTCCCTCTCCCGTGACAGACATCAAGTTCACCAGACACAAATAGTGGGTACACCAGCTAGCAAAAGTTGCAAACCCCTCATCGGCGAAGGTGATTATGAGCTAACACAATTCCCTACATGTTTCACAACTGGTAACGCCTATTTCTGGTTTCAGTGTACCTTACTACTGAAGTCGTCAATCCCTTGAAACTTTCAAACTGGTGCATCTCATGAAGAAATTTTTGTACTAAAAAATGGATGATATATACTTTGATCAGTTCGTCAACGGCTATCGATTGCCGTCGTGAAAAAATTCTACCTGTCGTAAAGATGACTTTATTGCCGTAGGCCAACTTTCTAACGTCACCGCTTGGAAAGGAGCAAAGGATAAGCTTTAATTTCTTTAGCAATGAGAGAACCTTCAAAGTTTAAGAGGCACGTCTGATACCATTTCTCTACCGCAATCCTAAGTGCAAAAAAGCGAATGATAAACTCAGCTGAAATCGCGATCAGAAATGCGTCGAAACAGTAGGTGGCAGCACTTTCGGACCCGTGGGAAAAAGCCACTTTTTTGTTTCTGTAGATTTTTCTATTTATCACTCAAACAAGAGATGTTGGCTGTGGGGGCGGGTAACTGCCGCATATATTTAACACTTATAGATCTTAGTCCATCTTCAATTTGAAACTTGTGCCTGCCTGCTTGCGTGCTAGAACGGAGCTTTCCACTCGAAAGCAGAAACATGGTTTGATCAAACGAAAGGTTGGCTGCACAACTTCAGATAGTCCTCTCTGACATGGGCTATATAACTCCACTTCACTTTGCACACCTTAGGCTCCCGCTCGAGGAGAAGCAAAGACCATACTGTTTGGCCCAAGGCAAGAGTTCTACGGAGCTTTCCAAAATGTAATGTCATATTTATCAATCCGGCCTACGGTCCACCCTTTCCGTAAAAACCGCACAGGTTTTAACTTACCAGTTACAAGGAATAAAATAAAATCGGAGGTCTAGGGAAAAAAAAAAAACGAGGACAAAACACAAAACACGACAATTTCGTACCTGAGCCCTTTTCGGTTAAACTTTAAAGGACACATAATAATAATAATAATTGTATTTGAAAAGCCCGAGGGCCGTATACAGGTAAATTGTTGCTGTCGCAACACAGTGACATAGCAAAGAACGACAGACATTGATGTACGGTATTATGGAACTCAAGGCTGTAAATGCCATAAAACATTTCTTGTAGATTGCAGTAAGCTACTTGCGACAGTACTTGAGCATTCATTGGTAGTACTTTAAATATTCCTTCAGCTCAAGCTAACTGCAAATCATATTTGATAGTGCAAAACGGATACGTCCGCTGAATTTTATTAGAGCTATATTTCGGTCCTTCTTGGCGAGGGTTCTCTCAGGCAAACGTCAAGCTCAAGTTGGAAAAACGAACTTGTGGGAAAAACTTGTCGGAACTTGTTCCCACAAGTTATTTTTATGGCACTTGCAGCTTCGGTCAAGGGCCATGTAACGATCACTTTTCGGTCTGTCGGTCCACTCTTCTCGAGTTAGGGTACTTCCAGAAACGCTAGGACGATGAAACATGGCAGGCATATTAGTGACTCGACCAAACTAACTTGGAAATAGTCACTTGCCCAATCCGACCATCGTGGGGGGAGGGGGAGGTGGCGGAATTCGGAAAATAGGGGCATGCATAACTTTCAAATGGGTGATTGCATCTTAATGAAACTTGATATCTGGAAAGACTTCGTGTCTAAGATGTCTTATTTCAAGTCCGGACCGGATCCGACGAATCTGGGTGAGTAGGAGGGGGGAACCGGAAATCGTGTGAAACTCTCAGAGTGGAGCGATAGGGATGAAACTTGCTTGGAAGAACAATCACAAGCTCTAGATACATAACTGACAGAACTGGACCGGATTCCGACACTGTGGGGAGTTGGAGCGGGGTTCCGGAATGCGATCCGTAGTTAATGTACTTCCAGATGGGCTAGGACGATAAAACTTGGCAAGCATATCAGGGACCCGACCAGATTAAATTGGAGACAGTCACTCGCCCGATCCGACCATCGTGGGGGAGGGGGAGACGGCTGAATGCTGAAATTAGTGGCATGCATCAGATCTTAATGAAACTAGATATCTTGAAAGACCTCATGTCTCAGATGTCTCATTTCAAGTCAGGACCGGATCCGGTGAACTGGGGGGGGGGGGGGAGGAGGGGAGAACCGGAAATCTTGTGACACGCATAGAGTTGAGTGATCAGTATGAAGCTTGGTGGGTAGTACAGGCACAAGTCCTAGGTGCATCACTGACAGAATCGGACCAGACTCGGGTATCGAGGGGTGGGGGCTGTAGGGGGTGTCCGGAATTCCGCTGATCGTGAGCTAAGGTACTTTCAGATGCGCTAGGACGATAAAACTTTGCTGGAGCACTAGAAACTTGACGTCGTTGGACATTGTCACGTCTCCGATCCGACTCATCTTAACCGCAAAATTCAAAAAATACTTTTAAGCAAAATTTACTTTTTCACGATCGCCATAAGCACTTGATCCTTTTTGCCTTAAGGGTTTTGATTAGAAATAAATTTTCAGCACCCTTAAAGTGTGTATCTTAACTGAAAATTGAAAGAAAAACTTTTGACCATCACTTCCATCCTCTGACCCAGCCTTTCAAGTTTGGCGCATCTTAACCAACAATTTAAGACGAAAGATTTCGATGGGATCCCAAAAATTCAATATTTGATCCAGACAATTGGGTCTTGTTGATCCACTCTTCCCCAGACTCCTTGAACATTTTTACTATTAAAATTCAGAAACAGATTAAGGCCAAATAGTTAATCATCTGAGAAAACCAAGTTCAGATATGGATTTAGCATGTGTGTTTACCCCTACAAGTCATATCTGTTTTAAACTACTTGTCCGGCGAAAAAAGAAAGCTCAAAACCGAGCTCAGCGTATCTTCTTTCCCCAATATTGAACATCTAATCATCTTCAAATAAAAATTTAACTTATAGCAAATTTTCCGGCATCAGCCGGATTCTGGTCGAACTTTCTGTCCGGGTAAAAAATGATTGTCATATACGGATTCAGCATCCCTTCTTACCCCTAAATCGGATGTCTCATCAACTACAAATAAAACTTTAACTTTTAATAATTTTCCGGTTTTGACCGGATTCCGGGCGAACTACTTGTCCGGGTAGAAAATTGTTTTCACAGAAGTGTTCAACATGTTTTCTTACCCCTAAATAGAACAGCTAGTCAACTTCAAATAAAACTTTTACTTTTAACAGACTTTCCGGTTTTGGCCGGATTCCGGACGAACTACTTGTCCGATAATAAAATGGTTCTCACCATCGTGTTCACCATGTCGTCTTACCCCAGAATTGGCCATCACATTATCTGTTTAAAAATATTTCATTTGCCCCTTAATTTAAACCCCCTCTCCCACCCCTAAATTCCCTTCCCCACCCCTTAAATTCCATTCCCTTCCGAGATTTATAGTGCGCACAGACGGACAGACGGACGGAAGGACAGACGGACAGACGGAAAACTTTTGCGATGTCATAGGTATCCCTCCACTTACGTTTTGGGATCCCAAAAAGTGAAAAAAATACTTTTGACCATCAGTTTCATCTGAAGAGGACCTTTGCCGAGAAGGGCCAAATATAGCTATAAGAAAATTCAGCTGACGTATCCGTTTTGCACTATAAAAAAAGGTAGTACTTTGATTGTTTATTTAAGTAGTAGCCTACTTGAAGTAGACTTACTTCGCAACACTGCATCTGTTCGACTTTTCAGAGACGATTTAGACTGACAACAGCTCCCGACAGACTTCCGATACAGTGAAACTAACTTACAAACTGCTCTTTGGAACCAACCCTAACCGACCGTCTATTTTATTTTCTTTGGAGCCCTCGAACCCCAATTAGCGTCACACGCGTGTCAATATTATCCTCACAGCAGATCTGACGCGCGAACACGCTGTCAGCAACGTCTCAGGTTACCCCTAAGACGCCCGTCTGGAACTGGTTGTAGGTGTTAAACCCTAATGGCATTCGTGTAAGGCCAATCAATGTATTAGAGAACGCTTCGTTTGACAAATATGCGACGTAATTTTCTAACGAGCTTTCAGAGTGATGGCACACCCGATAGGTGAAGAATGCGAAGTAATAGGATTATGGAGAATGTCCAACAAAGACGGAATCACAGTCGGTTTTTCTGCAAAAATCCCGAGTAACGGTAGCGGATAACAGCTTGAAGTCCCTATCCTAACATGGGCTTCTCAATCCCAATCTAATCTTCAGCTTTTGCTTCATGCAAACCCAACATCTGCTGTGAGTCATCATCAGGGTGAGACAATATTTCAGGTTTCAAAAATTCCTGTCCTCAATAGCAGCAAATTTCGATGAGGAAACAAAAATGAAGGGAGACATCGAAAACTTTAGCGAACATCCAAACCTCCAAAAATCACGAATATGCCGTTAGTCGTTATTCGCAGATGATGTTTACCACTGGCAAACACTGAGAGATGCCAATTTTGTAAAGTTGATGTAGGAGACTTAGACCATCTTCTTTACAAGTACCAGAAGTTGTCTGTCCCGCGTGAGAGTTTTTGAATTGTATGGTTATGTCAGCAAAGGATCTACTTAATAGTACCAACCCTAAAATTATAAGCAGGATTGGTGCATTTCGGGACCATTTAAAGGTTAAGTGAAAAGGGCTGGGATAGGACAGTCTAGCTACCCATCAATTGTCTTAGTCTCTTAAACTGGCTTCAAGACCCGCTAAAAATGTATTACTTCCTTGTTCGCTATTCACGAATAATCGATTTTCAAATAGTGGAATTTCGGTGTGATTTGTGGTACCTCTATGCGCTTGTATCTGTGTTCTAAGTCTTACCAGAAAGACTTATGATATTTCTTTGTTCAGGCACTAAGCAGTCTTCACCAAGCTCACCACTGCCCACTGAAAAGCCGCGTTTGTGTTGAGATTAAAATTTTACCGCGTCATGGTAGAATTTACGCTATGGGGACGGCCACAGATATTCAGAACGTCATAACTAGAGCAGATAGTGGAACAAAAATTCCTTAGCAGAATCCAAGTTATTCAGTGTATTCAATTAAATCACACAAAAATAAGTTGTCTTTTCAGTTAAACTTTAAGTATGTGATGATAGTCTGAGGGGAATAATGAAAGTAAGTGTTGTATTGGTTTTGTTCATGGCCGAAGCGCTTCATTATACATCTATCTATCTTAATCGTTCGAAGTGACGAAAAATCGATAAGAACGGGATAAGAGGCTCTGCAATTAACAACTAAAAGTATTGAATGTAATCGGAGTTTTTTTCACAGTTCGAAGATACACTTTGTGAAATGAAAAGTTACAGGTGTCAGGAAATAGAGATTAAAGTTCATCTGAAGCTGACACAGCGTATTTTGAGACTGTCTTTCACGGTTCACAAAATAAGGCTGAAAACGAAAATCCAAGTATGAACAGGCTTGAAAACCCGATGCAAGCGCACAAGTCCATTTGCTCCGCTCTTCCTAAGTGACGATTTTCTATTTGTTTCAAATATCTTCGAATATTCATGACCAACAAGGGCATTGTCTGATGTCAATAAACAGACTTGCTAGGCTGCCATGTTCTCGGACTCTTCTAAAATTATTTGTAGCCAGGCATATAGCCGTCTTAAATTTTCTGTCCTCGATTTATTAGAAGGAATAGCCACTTCCTCGAAGAAATTCAAACTGCGCGGTCTAACCATGAATTTGGTATTTTTGGATATCTTGCCCAAATTGTCAACGTCACTAAGAGAGCGTACTGTGAAAAACAGAACTCTCACATAGTGTGTTTAAATACAAGATATAGAAATAATCCGGCTTTTCAGTTGAACTTAAAAGCACAACTCTCAATTCAATTTATTTTCAAAACCGATACAACGGTCAAATTACACAGGAATTTCGAGAACGGGAAATTAATGGAACAATTAGGGATGTGTGGTTAATCAGTAATATAGGTACGACGGGTCCTTTATTGCATTAACAAAAATACCAAATAAATTCGTGTTTGACAGTACAAAACCGATACGTCAGCTTTGAATTATTAGAGCTACATTTCGTTCCTGTTGGCAAGAGTCCTCTTCATGCTCAAGCCGCTCAAGCTGGAAAAACAACTGGTGTTGTTTTTTTCACAATTTCCTTTTCCAGTCGGTTTGTTTTTTCCACAAGGTGCAAACGTAATGCATTACCCTTTTGGAAGTTTTGCCATCCCTCCCAGAAATCATGGACAAGTGAGTTCAACCAGGGCAAGGTTTTGTATACTGTTTTCTGACTTAATTTTTACTTTCTAATGCGTTTGATTCGTCTTCTTTTGTAAAGGCTACTCCGCTGTTGAAAATGGCGGGTCACTAATAAATTATTACTCACGTATTTATAGCTTTTTCCGGTTCACAAATAATCTCTCTCTCAAGTTAAAGTGACAAGCATACATTTAAAAATTGGCCGAAAAGGGGAAAAAAATATCAAGATCAGCGATATCTTGGCCCTTCTTGGCATCCAACATGATACATATCGTAGACGACTTTTTGGGATCCCAAAACGTAAGTGGAAGGTATAAATCTCGAAGGGAATGAGATATTTTGATAAACTTGGTGTGAGGATTCTTCGGGTCAAAGGAAAGGTCGACTTCGTAGATGAGCTCTGTAACCCTACATTTAGGGGTGGGGGTTGAAATTAAGGGGCAAAAAGAAATATTTTTAAACAGCTAATAAAACAGTCGATTAAAGGGAATACATGCTTAACACGATTATGAAAGCCATTTCCTCGCCGGACAAGTAGTTAGCCTGGAATTCGGCCAAAACCGGAAAGTTTTTAAAAAGTAAAAGTTTGTTAAAAAGCAAAAGTTTTATTTGAAGTTGATTACATGTCCGATTTAGGGGTAAGAAGAGATGCTGAATCCGTAAATGACAATGACTATTACCCGAGCATATAGTTCGCCCGGAATCCGGCTGAAACCGGAAAATTGTTATATGTTCGAGTTTTATTTGAAGCTGATTTGATGTTCGATATAGAGGTAAGAAGATACGCTAATTTTATTATTGAGCTTTATTTTTCTGCCGGGCAAGCAGTTCAGCCGGAATTCGGCCGAAACCGGAAATTTGGCAGAAGTACGGCAGGAAGATTCGATCATTTTCGTCAAAACAGATATGACTTATAGGGGTAAACGCGCATGCTGTAGCCATATCTTAACTTGGTTTTCTCAGATGATTAGATATTTGGACTTAATCTGCGAAGACAAGACCCAATTGTGTGTATCAAATATTACATTTTTGGGATACCATAAACCATTGGCGTTGTTCCGTTTGGGATCGAATAAAAGCAGGAAAGGAAAGGCAAGAGAAAAGGAGGAAAGAATACTAAAACCAGGAAGGGCAAACTGAAATGAGGAAAGAATTACCAGGAATCAAGGATTCGAAAAACTGGCAAGCCTTTCCTCTGTTTAGTATGCCGTGAGGGGTTGAAAACTTACATTTGTAACAGTTCACCTTTTCCTCCTTTTAGTATTCGAAAAAACTGGCACGCTGTGCCGTGCTTTTCCTGAGTTTAGTTTCTCGTGTGGGGTCGGTAACTTACATTTGTAAAAGTTCACCTTTTCCTCCTTTTAGTACCTTGTCGGTAGGCGATCATGAGTCCAGCGAGGGGTCGGCAACTAAGATATTTCAAGTCCACCATTTCTTTCCTGGTTTTAGTAGCTTGTCACGGAGAGTACCGAAACGAGTAAAGAAATTAGGAATTCTAAAAAACTGGCAAGCCTTTCCTCTGTTTAGTATCCCGTGAGGGGCCAGCAACTAACATTTGTAAAACTTCGCCTTTTAATATTAGAAAAAACTGGCAAGCTGTACCGTGCTTTTCTTCTGTATAGTATCTCGTGAGGTGTGGGCAACTTACGCTTGTAAAAGTTCACCTTTTCCTCCTTTTAATCCCTCACGGGATACTAGGAAAGGCTTGCCAGTTTTTTCGAATACTAAAAGGAGGAAAAGGTGGACTGTAACAAATGGAAGTTGTCGACCCCTCGCGGGATACTAAACATAGGAAAGGCTTGCCAGTTTTTCGAATCCTCGATTCCTGATAATTCTTTCCTCGTTTTAGTTTGTCCTTCCTGATTTTAGTATTCTTTCCTGTTTTTCTCTTGCCTTTCCTTTCCTGCTTTTAGTCGATCCCGTTCCGTTTGAGCCATTGCTTTATGTATGTTTCCCAGTTCGCTTGTTTAGTGACAAGTTTGTGTGATAACAAAAAAAATAGTCTTCTGCCTGTTTACTCATCGCGATATACTCTCCAAAGAGTAAACTGATATTCAAGTATTTCCTCCCCGCTGATATCCCTTGATAGCCATGCTATCGAATCATATCCCCTTGTCAAGGAGTAATACCATGACACAAAAGACGTGTCACTCCCCCCCAGCTGTCATTTTCACACAGTGGCAAAATTGGGGATTTATAGCTAATAATTACATAGGGACATGCTTTTCTAACCAGTAATTTTCCAGAAAAAGAGGTGTTAATAACCCTAATAGGCGAATGTTTTTGACATGTTTCCGGGCCTTGCGAGCGATTGGATGGAAAATCCTAAGTCATGCTGGGTTATTCAAGTGTGTTGCTTTCTGTATACAGTAAATTTGAATGAGTGTAAGGGGGGCAATTATATGATTAGCCGGGTGGGTCCCCCTAGGGGGTAGGTTCCGGCAGGGCAATTACTGGAGATTTCAGCACGATTAATCTCATAGTAAGAGTGGACGTCCATTCGGTCAGCATACAACCTTTTTATTGGAAAGATTTCCCTAATCATGCCAGGACATGGACATAATTAAATAAACAAACAGAAAGCTGTTAAAGACTTTCCCGCCTCTTACCCCACAAAAACAAGAGCCGGAAGCTGATATGGCACTTCTTAGCTGTGTCAGAGGATGAAAGTGGTAAACTTCGGAGGTTTACTGAAATCCTTTGTTGTTGTTTTTTTTTTTCATTTTGGGCCGTCCGCCGTCCCTCGGCCAGTGATTTTCCAACCAATCGCTCGCAAGGCACGTAAACATGTCAAAACATTCGCCTATTAGGGTTATTAACACCTCTTTTTCTGGAAAATTACTGGTTGTAAGCAAAATCCTCGAGGAACAAATGATTATGGGCTCTTTCTTTGACATAATGTGAATGTATCTTTTGGTTAAAATAATTTCTTTCACTTTGCGGTTAGAATGCGCACTTTAGGGGTGCAAAGTTTCTTTTGTAACCCAAACCCTTCCGGCAAAATTTATCATGGGCCCTTGGGGATCACGAAAATGTGTCGTTTGCTCAAAACTATTGTTTCCTCTTTGGGGTTATAATTAGCACTTTAAGGAGGTTGTATCTGGGAACTGACTATTTCCAAATTAATCTGTTCGGGTCCCTGATACGGATTCGAAGTTTCATCGTCATAGACCAACTGGAAGTACCTTAACCCCAGATCACCGGAGTTCCGGAAAGCACCCTCCAATTCCCCCCACAGCAATCAAATCCGGTTCAATTCTGTCAGTGATGTAGCTAGCGCTTGTGCTTGTTCTTTCCACCAAGTTTCATCCCGATCGCTCCACTCTAAGCGTGTCAAAAGATTTCCGGTCCCCTCGTTCGACTCCCCCCAGATTCGTCGGATCCGGTCCGGAATTGAAATGGGACATCTGGGACCAAGGCCGTATCCAGGGGGAACATACAAAAAGAACGATTTGTATAGGCTTTTCCCTCTGATCTGTGTGTTTTTGTAATTTTTGTCAGACAACCCCCCCTCCCCCCGAAAGGCAACCCCCCCCCCTCCCCCCGAAATAAATTCCTGGATACGGGCCTGTCTGGGACACAAGGTTTTTCCGAATATCAAGCTTCATTGATCACCCGCTCGAAACTTATGCACCTCGATGTTACGGATTGGAAATACCCTGGGGCTGACCGACAGACTCACTGACCGACCAACGGAATTGCAATCGGTATATAGCACTTGGCCGAAGGGCAAGTGTAAAAATAAAATCATTTAAAGACAAATTTTGGAACCAGAAATCTAACTATATCAAAACTCTGTGCGGAATTTTGGGACCGAAACATTTCATCCAGATGAATGCTATCTACTTACAGCTTTTTGGGCTCCCAAAACGTAAGTTCCCGTCCGTCCGTCTATCAACACGATAACTCTCGAAGGGAATTAGATAATTTGATGAAACATGGTGTGAGGATTCTTTGGATCAAGGGAAAGATGAGAGTTTGTAGAAGGGCTCTGTAGCCTTACATTTAGGGGTGGCGGAGGGGTTCAAATTAAGGGGCGAACAAAATATTATTTTACATCTGTATGAGATAGTCGATTTAGGGGGTAAGAACACATGCTGAAACGAATATCTTTAAATGGCTGTACAAAGACGTTAAAGACAAACTCGATGAGCGACAGTGCAGATTTCGTCCAGGCTGCAATACTTCACATTACCTGGTTCAATATATCCATGACGTTCGAAAGCACCTGGAAACTGAGGGCTCATTTGTTGTCACCCTAATCATGGGGGTAGGAGGTTCACCCCCCCCCCCCCCACCCCAAAACATACAAAAATAATAATTTTTCATAGGCTTTTCCCTATTATCCATGTATTTTTTTCCAACCCGCGGGCACCCCCCCCCCCTAAATAAATTCCTGGATACTGGCCACTGGCCTGTAAGGAGACCTGCTGAATTCGGGTTTGAGCTTTAGTTTTTTTGCCAGACAATTAGTTCGTCCGGAATCTGGCCGAAACCGAAAATTTGGCAGAAGTAAGGCAGGAAGTTTTATCAATTTCGTCAAAATAGATACGGCGTCTAGGGGTAGACACATGCTGAATCCATATCTGAACTTGGTTTTCTCGGATGATTGGTCATTGGCTAAATGGTAAATATTAAAAATGTTCAATGAGTCTGGTGAAGAACAAATATTTACAAGACCAAATTATCTGGACCAAATATTAATTTTTGGGATCCCGTCGAAACCTTTGGTCTTCTTTGAACTGATTACAAAAATATCCAGGGGCGCGGTTAACAGAGACGCAGCTTTTTGGTAATTTAGCAAAAAAACAGACTTTACTTTTATTTTGTTATTTGTAGAACCTCAGAAACTTGTCAAGAACGAAATCGAATGAAATCTTGTGAAATCGAAAAGCACCAACTATATTTTGGAAACATTATAATTCTACATTTACCAATTTGGCTCCTGGCCTTCTAAAGATTGCGTCCCTCGGCAAAAGTTCACCACTGGGTCCAACTCAAATCCAGATCGTAGTTGTTGGACAGCCACCTAGACAAACTGAATCTACCAACGTTGACCCACAAAAGAAACAAAGGACATTATTATATAGATTGATTAGACAGACGCTTACAGAAGAAATAAGGGAGTAAGTGTGAGTGAATAGATTACTATTCTATTCTATTCTAGGTAGATAGATAGATTATATTAGATAGATACGCTACGAGCTTTCAAATGTCGTATCTGAAACTGGCTCCCTCCTCTCTTCCACATATCCCAAGTATTCCTTCAGCCCAAACGACGAATCATATTTTACGGCTCATCATGTTTGAGGAGAGACACTGAAAATACTTATTTCATTCTTATATGCAAAAATCACAGTATTACATTGAAGATCCTTCAACGACTATTCATTATGCTCCAAGGGGTTGCCCAGTCTCGATTTTAGTGTACAGCAAGTGTCCGGTGCCACGCTGCCCATCCGGTCCCGGCACCGGTTGCCACGTGATATACATTAAAATCAGAATATTCAGGAGCGGAGTCGCCTAATTTATAGCTTGCACCGGCACGCTGGTTTCGCTCGGTGCCGAGTAAGGGTGTACAGCAGATGCCGGGTAGCCCCCTGTTGGGCTCATGGAAGGAAACTGAGAATCCCAGCGTCTCCGAACCAATCCCAGGCAATGAGCAAAGGGGTTAGTCGCTTGTAGAAGGAAGTGAATGTATGTAAAGTACTTTCAGTGTTATGGTACTTCCCTGGAAAGACAAGATCGGTGGTATAACAGTATACCTAGAGGAGATAGTTTCAAGCAGAGCGTATTGAATTTCTTGGGGTGATTACACCAAAGACGGACCTGATACACACCGTTGGATCGCCCTTGCTGACTCCACGTCTTACACAGACCTGCTTCATCTTAAGTGTTTCACCGAATCTACGCTTATTCTTATTTATTTACTAGTCTTTTATGATCGTTTTCATAATCGGATTTCCGTCCAAATCCCGTGCCGGAAACACAAATGACGAGGCCCTGTGGTGTCCGCCAAGAGCAGACCAGCATAAGGAAAAATGTGCCGCCAACTAGGGCCGTTAAGGCATATGAAAAATACAACTAAAGAAACATTTCTTGAGAGACCACCAGTGATACAGTCTTACTCCATTTGTTTAGTTGACAGGTTGATTTTGGTACGACGGCACGGTTTCTCACTTATTGTTTGTTGTTGTTGTTGTTTTTCCTTTGCTTTCTTCCTTCATTTATTTTTGTTCTTTCTCTTTCAGTTTCCTTCTCTTTTTGGAAAAGTACGTGAAAAGTTATGTAAAGTTGGTTTTCTTTTTTTTTCTTTTTTTTTTCGACTGCCCCCACCCACAGGACCATTCGGGCTTTCCTGCAGTCAGAAGTATCAGCTACATGTATAGAAGATGTTAAGAGGGTGTTCATGTAGTTTAGAATTTAAAAGTTGGTTTGTATAATAAATAGTATTAAACTAAAAAAAACTAAAAAACTAATACAGAGTTTTAAATTTCTGGGACAAAGAATGGATGGAGCCAATCTTCTTGATGACTAACTCTTCGTGCCAATTTAGACTCGCCGCGTGCTTAGCGAAGAGCCAGAAACGTCACCGTAACGGACCACATCAAACGTTGTTGATTGGTTTGGATAGGATATGAATCAACTTTAAGGATTCGCGTGTCTTGTTCTTCGGTTCACTATTGTGTTTCGGACTTAGTCATATAAAGTACAAAGAAGAATGAATAAAAATATCCAGTGCGTATGTCATGTAACTTCGTTCTTGTACAAACACTCGGGCATCCGTTTTTGTATAGATCCGAGTCGATCCAAGTCCAACCCAACACCAGCTCTACGGCTCATAATCTCAGAAAACGCGGACCAATCATTTTTCATCATTTTCTATCTGAAGGAAAGTTGAAAATTAGCTTCATAAGCGAATAGATGGCGTAGGCAAATTTCTGTCGCTTAGTCCCTAATCGAATTCTAAGGTTCAGACAAAATCAATCTAACTTTGATCGACCCTGGATCTCAAAATCGCATTAGCATTCTAATAGGATAATTTATCCCTATTTAAAAAGTCACGGTCCCCAGGCGTTTAGAAAGTAATAGGGGGAAATAAGGTCGCTCACTCCAATCAATTTCTATATGCCGCCTTCCCAATTAATCAGGAGAGCGATTTGAGTTTAACACTTGGAGGAGAGCGTAACCCGATCAACCTTGTTTCAAATTGACTAATCCAAGCTGTGCGCCATTAGGTCACTGATCGGCAATGAGACTATGATAGAGGCTGTCGACTAGACCCCAAATCCCCTCACCCCATTAGCAGGGTTAAACGGCTAATCTCCTAGGATTTTTATCGCTCTGCCAATGACCAGGAGTCGTGGGTGATAGGTTTCAAAAAGGTAGCTTAATTTTACATCTGATATTTGAATTCACTGACACATCTTGCCTGAAGGAGTTTGGATTTTTTTTTCATCCTCAATGACGTTCAGAATGCGCACTGCTTGCACGACAATCCAAAACTCATCAAGACGCGGAGATTTTGAATTTGAAAACGAAACATTTGCGGGATTAAAGCCGATTAGCGCCGGCTTTTTTTCGACAATGGCGTACCTTTGTAGTTGGTAATTATTTCAAGCATACAGGGACAGGCACGTACGGGGACCACAAATCCGAAACATTCAGTTCATCCGATGAAATCCATTATCTTTGGACAGCGGATAAGCGGAGTGACGCTTTTTTTTCTCGGGTTTTCAGGCCTATTTCAGTGAATACGTGATTCGTGATGATATGATGATACGATATGATATTTATTACCTTAAAAGCCCAAGGGCCAAATGGGTAAATAGACTGTCGGGTCTTAGCCCATTTTGGTTAAACTTTAAGAAAAAACCACTAACACAACATTTCTGTCAGGAAAGCACACAAAAAGTACTTGGTTGGCGCAGGACACTAGCCAATATTAATTAAAAATAAACTGAATAAAGAGATTAACTGAATATATCAAGAAAATAAGGAAGGGAGCGGGAAAAATTAACCATTGGCTTTAAATACAAAAAAGGAAGATACTGTGCTCAGCAACTGCTCTCTTGAGTTCCCAAGCAGGGTTCTTGACAGTACAATCATTAGTGGCTTGACTACGAAGTCCTCAAAGAACAGGCGACAGATAAGGGTGTCGTCAAATGTTCCCAAATCTTTACAAGCCTGTCGCAGAGTAAAGGTACAGGTCCTGCTTACAAACAAGGGTTTCCGCGAGCTGGAAAGCAAAGTCGGAATGACTTCCTAATAGTTTTCGTGATGCTTCGGAAAGTCACCGAACTTTCGGCACCGATTTCGCGCTTTGGAAACTAAAACAGCCTTCTCGGAAAGTGATTCCAGAAAGTTAGTGGAAAGCTTTACGAAAAGTTGAATGCTTCGGCAAAAATGTTGAAAGTTTTGGAACAAACAAGGCTTGAGTCATTAAGAATGACTTCGTTTGAACATCGGAGAATGGATGGCATTCCAATGCCATATTTCAATTTACCGTATTCATTTTAAAGGTGTGGAATTCAAATTTTCTCAGTGGTGACAGCTGTGTTTTTGCGACTAACAATTCTTAAAGGACCTGTCTTACCTATAATACTAACGCAACGCATTTACTTCCATAATCACTCCATATATTTCTAAACCCGGAGACCCCAATTTCGTACGGTACATTCTAACCCCTCTGACAAAACCGCGCTCATTTTCTCACTTGCCGTGTTTTGCTACCGTCGATGTGTATCGCGCTGTCTACGGTTGCCTGCGAGAAGTTTTTCATCAGAAAAAAAAGCGGTTACGTAAATTGTTTCCCTGTTTTTCGCTATAAGTCAACGGGTCTTGGAAGAGGCTTAAAACGGCCAAACACGTGGGTTATTTGTCGAAAACACAGCCTTGTTTTAAAGTATTCAACTATTTTAAAATACTGTAAGTTGAAGAGTAAAGAGTGCGAGGGGTCCTTTAAACAAATTATACTTCATGATGACAAAAAACAGACTACACACATGATTTGGCTAAGCCGCAATTTGCTGAGGCCAAAGTCAACGATGGGAACATCAACTGATATTTCTAAACTGTTAGTAGTTTAGCTTTTGATTAGGTTGGGAAATGTTTGCTTAAGAATCTCATTCTGTGAGTTACTCGACATTAGAACAAACAAACCTATTATTCTCGTCCTTTAGAAGACCCACGGCTCATTAGGTCGAACAAACTTCATCTCCATATAATTGGCCGTGCCCATTCAACTTGGGATAAGGCCTGGGGGTACAAGCGTCTGCGCTGCTACGTCTAATCAATGGGTTTCCTCTACTGGGGTGTTTGATGAGCGGGGTAGAGGGCGGATACAAGCTTTCGAACGGAAAACCGAGGAAGTTTTTATTTCTGTGTGACCCGCTCTTGGTTGCAGCGGAGTAATAGTAACACGGAGCTTCCCCGTATCCTGCAATCTACGAACCCCAAATGTATCGTAGATGTTTGTAAATATGTGACTAAAGGGTTTAGTCTCAGGAATGAAAGTTTAGCTTAGATTACGTAGCATAGTATTTCTAGAGGTATAATAGTTTATTTGTAAAGTGAAAAGTGTGTAAAATCTTGAATGGTCTTTTGGCGCAGTAAATAAGCGTTATTATTATATATATGAAAGTAAAAGGCGTGAAAACTTTCACAAACATTACAGAATTATTAAACATTTTTACATGCATTAAATTAACTTCAACAAATATATTGAAACAAACTTATGACATAGCCTATACGGATTGACTAAATGGATTTTTGATTAAAAAAAAAATATCGTGGGCTGGCAGGGCAAACGTTGGTGGAAAGTGAGCATAATTGAATATGTCCGAATAAGTGTACTGATGCTGTCCACAAAATGAGGGATACAGCTTTTTTCTCTATTTAAAGTCCGTATCAAAACCTAAATTACACCGTAAAAAGTTTTTCCGTAGAAATATTAAAGTTAACTACAGTATTTGCTACTCGGACCTATCTTATCTCTGTTTGGTATTAATCTTACCTGCGTAGAGATAAGGATAATCTGAGTAGCAAATACTGCAGTTAACTTTAATCTTTATACGGAAAAAGTTTTACAGTGTACTATTCCTAATCAAATCTGGGACGGCCTCCTGCAAACACTGTAAAAAAAAATCTTGCAGTAGTCGTTACTGGGATTGGTCTTGTCTTTACTGAGATAAGATTATCTCTAATTCGGATTAATCTTATCCGAATATAGATAAGGCTAATCCCCCTAGAAAATACTGCAATTAACTTTAATCTTTATACGGAGAAACTTTTTACAGTGTACTAGTCCTAATCAAAATCTGAGGCGGCCTCCTGCCAACACTGTAAAAAAAAAATCTTGCAGTAGTTGCTACTGGGATTGATCTTGTCTTTACTGAGATAAGATTATCTCTAATTCTTATCCGAACAAAGATAAGTTTAATCCCAGTAGCAAATAATGCAGTTAATTTTAATCCTTACTAGCACAAACTTTTTACAATGAAGGCAAACTAGGAAGCTGACTAAGGTCCCAGCCTCGGAAGGGGAGCCGGTCAGGGTCCGAAGTGGTAAATATAATGTGTAAAAAGAATAGTTGGTACTTGTGCTTGCCTATTTTCTAAAATCGGAATATGTCAAATAAAAATAAGAGAAGTAAAAAGGATAGTTGGTACTTGTGCTTGTCTATTTTCTAAAATCGGAGTATATCAAATAAATATAAATGAGAAGGAAAGCTTACTGTTAAATTAATTATTTACAACCACTTGCACTAGCCCGACTGTTTAACGCCTAGGAGGCCTAGATCTCTTTGTCCGAGCCTAAATCTAGTCTTCACTTCTGCTTGACCCAAACCTGTCAATCTGTCAGTAGTATAATGTAGGCGATTTCAATATATGGTCTTGGTGGAGGGGGGGGGGGGCTGCGGCCCTATTTTGAGTGGAGAGCCTAGAACGACCCAAGGAAATAAATAAGGAACCAGTTGGGAGTTAAAGTATTTGAGTGTTCAAATCCAAGAACAAAATGTTCGGTCAGCGGCTGTTATCGAATATAATGAATGATCCCAAGATTCAAAAATAAATTTTGTAGTTGAAGTTCACCTCAAGACTCGTCATTGGCAAATAACAAATTTTGTCCGTCAAAACTGAAATTCAGTAAATTAGGTGAAGTTTTTTTTTCCGATTTCACGAATTTGGTGTAGGGAACCTAGGCCCGAGCCTAGACCATCTTCTTTGCAGGTGTCAGCAGTTGTCCGCAATATATCTGATTGATTTCGACCCTAAAATTATATGCAGGATTGGTGCATTTTTTTTTTACCATATTGTAAGTAAGCAAATTAAAAGTAAGCAATGTTAGTTTTGTGAAGTGTAAAGTTAAGTAGTTGAATTTAAAAGTGAGTTGATTAATAGTTCGCCAGTGTGCTGGATGCAACATAAAAGTTGTATTTTTTTCATGTCCCAAATGCTTGAGACAACATCTATTTATCCATCTATCTCCGACAGTTTTTTTTTTCGAGTTTTTTGCCCAGGTCAAACACACTGGTATCCAATACCCGCAAAGAATACCAAGTTGGCAATCATAAGCTTACCACATTTTTGTATTAACGAACAAGAAGTTCTTCTCCATTTTCTGTATTATTCCGAGTTTGTACTTTCTAGGATCCTCTCATCTGGTAAATTAACAAGCTTAAGCCAAAAGATGATGATCTGGACTAGCCTATTCTCCTTAACGAAACAATCCCCAGATCTTCTTTCAAAGCCCGTGTAGATGTGATGATCTGCACTCAGTTATTCTATGATCATTGTTGCAGCTGCCGCGACTCAAGTTGCTCTGCCGTCTGAAAGCCCAAAGCTCTGCCTCATAATAGAGGGTGGGGAAAGTTTTGTCACGAAAATTTATTTGTTGGTTGTTGAGATCCTTCACGTTCGAAAGACAGCAGTAAACTGCTGACAGAACTTTGAACTGCATTATATTCTAGAGTGCCGGTGGAAGCGCAATGATCCTTCGACGATGAAATGGCTCAAAATTATCGTTTTTCAGAAATACAGTTACTTTCAGTTCACCCAACTCAGTTTTGTTTATAAACATAGGGAAAACCATTAACTTTCGGCGAAGCCCGATGAAAAATTTGTAGCCTGCGCAGTAGTATGGTAGTAGTACGAAAACGTTGCATGTAATACTATGTAATAGCAAAGAATACTATCATTTAATGTGCCTCAGACTGGTCCAATCTTATGTAGTAGGATCCAGTAGCATCCTGTCTTGCCATAGTAGCATCCAGTCTTGCTAATAGTAGCATATAGTAGTATGCAGTAACACGATAGCCTTGAAGTAGAAGCATGTAGTAGCATCGTTAGTGCTGCATGCTACTTTTTCGTACTACTTCATTGTACTATTTTGAGATAGATTTTTCATCGGGAGTTTGAGTTGCGTCACCTTCAAAAACCAGCTTGGCCGAAAAGCGCTGTACAAAACGAAACAATAGCAAAGGCGGAGGAAGCTATTTAATCCCGTGAGGGATTAAAGAGCTAGGGAGCTAGAGCAATACCAAAGACAGAATAAGCAAGAGAGGTCCTCTAAGGTTTCAACCATCGTCTGAATCCACGATATCATTCGAATCTCAACGAATGGAACAAGCAATGAGAGAAAACCCATTCAAATGTCAACGGGAATACAATCTTGTTGAGTCACCCTTTAAAATCAACAAGAGCTGTGAGCTCATATGGCACTTGCGGGGCTTGGTAAAAGGATGAAAGTAGGAAATTGCCAATTTGTAGGTTTGTTATGATCAATTGTAAGCAAACCCTTATGCCGATGGGCCCTTGCAAATCACGAGAATGTATCGTTTGGTAAAAAAAAAAAATTTTGCACTTGGCTGTGATGATGTGCACTTAAGGGCGCTAGAAATTCATCTGTGATCAAAACCCTTGTGGCAAAAATTATCCTGGGCCCTTTAGGATCATGGGATCAAAAGTATTTGTTTTTTTCGGTTAAGATGCGCACTTTAAGGGGGCTAGAAAGTCATTTCTAAGCAAAACCTTTGCAAAAATGATCAAGGGCTCGTGGGGATCATGAAAATGTAGATTTTGCTTAAAAGTGTTTTTTTGTACTTTGCAGTGAAGATGAGTACTTTAAGGGATGGTCGGATCTGGGAAGTAACACATTGTAAGCCAATCTTGTCAAGTCTCTAGCGTCAAAGCCAAAATTTCATCGTCCTGGCACATCTGGAAGTACCTTAAAGCGCGGTCACCAGAATTTCGGACCCCCTCCAACTCCCCCCGGAGTGCCCGAATCCGGTCCGGTTCTGTCACTGATGTATCTAGGGCTTATGCTTGATCTTCAAACCAAGTGTCATCGCAATCGCTAAACCCTAAGCGTGTCACACAATTTCTGGTCCCCCCCCCCCGACTCCCCCATACCGACCGGACCCTGTCCTCACCTGATTTGGGACATCCGAGGCATGAGTTCTTTCCGAATATCAAGTTTCATTAATATCCGATCACTCGTTCAAAAGTTGGACTTTTCTCAAGATTCCGGATTCCTCCTCCCTCCACTCCCCCCCCCCCAAGATGGTCAAATCGGAGAAACGACTGTTCATAAGTTAAAATTGTCGAGTCCATGATATGCCTGCCAAAGTTTCATCATCCTAGCACATGTGTAAGCATCTTAACTCGGGATCACCGGAATTCCGGAACCCTGCCTCCAACCCCTCCCACAGTGCTCGGATCCGGTCCGGTCTTGTCAACTACGTATCTGATGCTTGTGCTTGTTCTTCCCACCAATTTTCATCCGAATCTGTCATGTCACACGATTTCCTACCCCCCCCCCCCCCCTCCAACTCCCCCCAGAGTCATCGGATCCGTTTTGGACTTGACCTGTGACATCTGAGACTTTAAGCCTTTCCAAATGTAAGTTTCATTAAGGTCCGATTCCCGGTTCCAAAGTTCGACACACGTCAATATTCCGGATTCCCCCTCCCTCCACTCCCCCCACGGTGGTCGGATCGGGGAATTTCCGTGTTAGTTTGGCCGGGTCACTAAATTACCTGCAAAACTGCATCGTCCTAGCACATGTGTAAGCATCTTAACTCGGGATCACCCGAATTCTGGAACCCTCCCTCCAACTCCCCCCACAGTGCTCGGATCCGGTCCGATCTTGTCAACTACGTATCTGGGGCTTGTGCTTGTTCTTCCCACCAAGTTTCATCCCGATCCATTCACTCTGAACATATCATACCATTCCGACTCCCCCCCTCCAACTCGCCCAACTCATCGGATCCGTTTCGAACCTGTGACGTCTGAGACACGAGGTCTTCCGGAATATTAAGTTTCATCAAGATCCGATTCCCGGTTCAAAAGTTAGGCTTACGTCAATATTCCGGATTCCCCCTCCCTCCACTCCCCCCACGACGGTCGGATCGGGGAAGTGACTATTTCCAAGCTAGTTTGGTCGGGTCCCTAATATGCTCGCCAAGTTTCATCGTCCTAGTACATCTGGAAGTACCCTAACTCGCGATCACCGGACTGACCGACAGACCGACGGAAAAGTGATCGGTATATGGCACTTTGCCGGAAGGCAAGTGCCATAAAAGTAAACCAACTTGACAAATTAAAGAATATCCAGCAATGAAATCAACTAGAAGTGGTGCAACAGAGATCCATTATGGACCTCACTTGCTTCGAAATGCAGATTAAAGTAATTACTTTAATTCACGTAACTTGGGGTAATTAATTAAACAACAACCATTGCCCTCCAACTACCTGTATTTCAACCTTCCTTTTTTTTCCAACCAAAATAACTGGTCATGTTCATTATGAACCACCTTAAAACTCTTAATCTAGAAACATCTCGGTTCATTAGCAACTAATCTGTTTCCCCAGCCAATAATTGGACCTTCCTCGACTCGAGCGAACTTAGTTTTTCTATCCCCCCAAAAGCGAAAGGCACGATGAGCATCAATGTCTGCTCTATTTACTGCGAGTAAACGTTGGGAATCAATTTGGTCGTTTGATCTGACTCGACATGAGAAAATTGCTCGCGTTACACGCCCGATTAGCCACTTTATTGAGAGAATCCAAACAAATCAGGGATCGGGCTTCAGTTTGTTTTGGTGAGCGAGCTTTTTTGCAAAACGAAGTTGCTAGCGTGTGAAATTGACATTAATGACTTGGGGTTTTTGTGTTTTTCAAAACTGAGCACCATTCACCTTGAGCAGTTTGTAGGGCATTATTAAAGTGGTCAAACAATTAATTAATCGTCGGACATGCCCTTGGCATATTATAAATTAAGCCTTGTTTCTCGACTACCCGCATTTATCAAACCTACGACCAGGAAATAAAAACTTGCGTGACAGAATAAATCTTCTATATCCGGTTTCCTACTAATCTCTGCCACGTTATTCCATTAATCTGTGATTTTACTACCATACCTTGTAATTCAACATCGTGTACTGTTAAAGCACAAGTCGCAGAAGGTTCACTTTTTATTCTAATATTCTAACAAATGCAACTTCTTTGAAGCTGCTGTGTTTCTCAAAGATGATTTATTATTCGGTATGATTTCTTATTTATAATAATGATCACTGAGAGTGCACTCCCAGTTTCTTCGAGCTATGTAGGGCGAAAACGTTTCGAGACGTATTATTCTGAATAAAAAATTATAAAAAACGTCTTGGCTTTTTTTAGCCTGATTGGTACTGACAGGGAACACGGAAATACTGGCAGAATCGCTATTTCTGACCACTGGGGCCTCGGATGTAATTAGCAGAATCCTGATCAGCCTCGATAAGAGCCCAGCCAACAATGTAAATGCAAAAATCAGTGCAGTGGTGCTAGGGTTGATGAAAATGCCGTACAAAAATCAAAATATCGGAAATGAGAATGGATGGAACAATACTTTATATGACTAAGTCCAAAACATGACGGTGATCCTCAGGAAGAAGGAGTAAGCGTCTCCGTGACGACCCAAACTCAAGGCTCAAATCCTATGTCAAGCAATCACGGCGATCTTTGGGAGAGCTGTGACACCAGTTCTTACTTTTTCCGCTAGGTACCCAGAGAGGCCGGAGATTTTGCATTGACAAGCAGAGGTAGTCATCAAGAGTATTAGGGTCGAAGAATGAAGCCGTAATATAGGTAAGACGGGTCCTTTAAAGTTTAACTGAAAAGCCAACTATTTGTTGTATCATTTATTTTAAGAAACTGAATTATTTGGATTTTACTATGGTTTGTCTGGTTTTCCACTATCTGCTCCAGTAGTGGCGCTCAGAATATCTGCGGTCGTTACACAACGCAAAATTCTACTATGACGCGAAAAATTTGAATCTCAATACAAAGGTGGCTTTTCAATGACACTGATCTCCACGAGGAAGGTATCCCACTGCGTGAACACTTATTTTTCCTAAATCGTTTTTGTCAAGCAAACAACATGAGTACACGCGCATAGAGCTACCACAAATCCAACAGGGAAATTCCACTATAGAGAGATTACACCATACCCAACGAAAACGGACGGGATCCTAACGAACAAATTTAACATTAGGAAGTATGGGACTTACGACTTTGGGACTAAATTACCAGCCTTTGATTGGCACTTTGAGCCAGCAAATTGCAGGATCGTTAATCTGGCTCCTTGTTGTTGGAATAATATAACTTTTCTAAATGAGTGTACTTTCTGATCAGAGTTTGAAGGCGTCAAAGTTTGTAAACAAAGACGGAGTCAGTTATGACACATTTTTTCAAATCCGCGTCATTGCCGACCAATAGAATTCGAGACTCCTTTTTTGTGTTCAAACTTTCAAGCCTTCAAGCTCTTACTTCCTTGGAAACTCTTTTGCAAAAATAGAACTATACGATTAAGGAATAGCCCAATTAACATTTCTGCAAGTCCCTGGCTCAGAATGATGGTCAGACGCCAGTAATTTAATTTCAAAGTTGAAAGTCCCATACCTCCCAATGTTAAATTTGTTGTTACGTTCCCGTGATGATGGTGTAGCGAAATCCGTTTTCATCCGGTAGGTTGCACTCTCTCTATATGGAAATCATAATTCGTGAATAGCAGATCAACGAAAGCCTCTTTCACCGAACAAGTGATGGGTATTTAGACCGTCCTCTCTTATCCCTTTGCGGTTAAACTTTAACAAGTTCTTTCGGATTTAATAAACTTTACTATTACTGTTATAATAGCTTCTCTAAAGCCCAGAGCGATTCGGTACGTACAATGAATGTGAGATGGTAATTAAGCTGAGACGAATGCATATAAGAGAGACGGGTCCTTTGGTGATCCCGGCATTTGCTAAAAAGAAACTGGTTGCCTTTCTGGAACTGTACGGCTGCCAGTTCAAGTTCGGATGTACAAGGTCTCTGCTACGTTCACATAGTGAATGCACCGTATAAGCTATCACGATCCTCCACTGCTTCCTGGCCAAAAATTGAAAATTAAGCGTCTTCGGGGAGATTGACCCCTCCCACATAACACGAGGACACCCAAAACGTATCCGCAAACGTCACGCAAGGACTGGAGGAAGGTGCAACTTCTTCTCGGACAGGATCGTGAACCTCTGGAGCAACCTCAAGGAGGACACTGTGCTGCTGTCGGCTGCTGAACTGACAGAAGCATTCAAACGTCGTTTGGATGCTGAGTGGTGAGAGAAACCGTGAAGATTTGACTGGGATGCACCAGAATCTTCCACTAGACTGTAACCATCCACAGATGCGACAGTCATCACAAGGAGTGATTCAACAGGATCAAAAGTCCTTATTTCACTCCAAGCTGTGATTTAAGGTAATTTTTCTGTGTATTTATGTTTTTTATTTATTTTCATTTACTCCCCTTTTTGGGATCCCAAAACGTAAGTGGAGGGATACCTATGACACCGCAAAAGTTGTCCGTCCGTCCGTCCGTCCGTCTGTAAGCACGATAACTCTCGAAGGGATTGAGATATTTTGATGAAACTTGGTGTGAGGATTGTTTGGGTCAATAGTAAGGTCGAGTTTGAAGATGGGCTTTGAAGCCCTATATTTAGGGGTGGGGGAGGGGGTTTAAATTAAGGGGTAAGCAACATATTTTTAAACAGCTAATGGGACAGTCGATTATGGGGTAAGAAGACATGCTGAACACGACGGTGGAAACCATTTTCTCGCCGGACAAGTAGTTCGCCCGGAATCCGGCTAAAACCGGAAAGTTTGGTAAAAGTAAAAGTTTTATTTGAAGTTGATTGGATGTTCGATTTAGGGGTAAAAAGACATGCTGAATACGATGGTGAAAACCATTTTCTCGCCGGACAAGTAGTTAGCCCGGAATTCCGACAAAACCGGAAAATCTGTTAAAAGTAATAGTTTTATTTGAAGTTAATTATATATTCGGTTTAGTGGTAGTAAGACATGCTGCGAAAATCATTTTCTAGCCGGGCAAGTAGTTTGCCCGGAATCCGGCCAAAACTGGAAAATTGTTAAAAGTCTTCGTAGCTTCGTCCGATTTAGGGGTAAGAAGAGATGGTGAATCCGTGTATGACAGTCATTTTGTATCCGGGCATATAGTTCGCCCGGAATCCGGCTGGAACCGGAAAATTTGTTTCAGTTAAATTTTAATTTGAAGTTTATTAGATGTTCAATATAGGGGAAAGAAGATACGCTGAGTTCGATTTTAGCTTCTTTTTTTTTTGCCGGGCAGGTAGTTCCGGAATTCGGCTGAAACTGGGAAATTCGCAGATGTAAGGCAGGAAGTTGTCGTCCAAACAGATATGACATATAGGGGTAAACACAAACATGCTGAATCCATATCTGAACTTGGTTTTCTCAGATGATTAGCTTTTAGGCCTTAATCTGTTTCTGAATTTTAATAGTAAAAACGTTCAAGGAGTCTGGCGAAGACTGGATCTGGCGTAGACAAGACCCAATTGTCTGGATCAAATACTGAATTTTTGGGATCCCATCGACACCTTTGGTCTTGTTCAACATGGCGGGTTATAAATAGATTGCTTACTTACCTTAAGTTTAACCGAAAAGTGCGGAGATAGGACAATCTATTTACCCCTCATTCACTAAAATCGGCTTGAAGACCCGCTGAAAATGCGTTATTTCGTTCTTCCGCTATTCACGAATAATCGATTTTCAAATAGTGGAATTTCCGTGTGATTTGTGGTACCTCTATGCGCTTATGTTTTTGTTGTATGCCTTACGAGAAAGATTTATGATTTTTTTTGGTTAGGGCACTAAGCAATCTTCCCCAATCTCACCAATGCCCACTGAAAAGCCACGTTTGTGCTAAGAATTGAGATCAAAATTTCCCGCATCATAGTAGAATTTTCGTCATGGGGGCGGTCGCAGATATTCTGAGCGTCATAACTAGAGAATCAAATAATTAAGTGTACTCAATTAAATGGTACAAAAATAAGTTTGCTTTTCAGTTCAACTTTAAAGAGGTCGTAAAAACACGCTGTTATTCTTAAAACCAACTATTTTATGTATATTGTAATACCAGCGACTTTTTCCTTCGAAGATGGCGCCATAGGCTGAAGAAACGTACACATTCGTTTCCTTTTGGTTGCAACTCATAGGTACGTATAATCCTTTTGCAACCATCTGGATGCAATTCCAAGACGCCGGGATTCTTAATTTCCTTCCACGGACATGACAAGTACGATACTCGTCGTCCTTCAAGTAAGCTTCCTATGCCTTTAATTGTTTCCGAGCGATCAAGCTTTTCCCCTAAAAATATTATTACTAAATATTGGAACAAATATGAATCTTGTTTTAATCAGAGTCTGTCGCTCATAACAATAAAAGCTAAAATTAAAGCTATACTTATTGATGAATATTAGTTTGTGAGTAGCTCCCGGCCTTTCAGCTATCGGATAAATAATAATATAATTATAAAAATACAAATTTGTTGTACATATTTTTTTGGTGTGAAATAGAGTGTGAATATTCTTAAATATGTGTGTTTAAATAATAAAAGAACTTGAACAAATCATCACTAAAGAAGTAGCAATGTAAGAATTGTTATTTCTAAGAAACCGCATGTAATTAGTACATCCTTCTTCTAAGTAAGTAAGTAATTTATTTATGACCCGCCATTTTGAAAAGGCGGAGTAAATGAAGAAAATAAACAAAATAAACAAAACACATAAACACACAGAAAAAGACACTTAATTTTCAATCTTATGTCTCCTTTTATTATTATCTCTGTTCTTGCTCATAATTAGTCGATATGTATACTAATATATGTTTGTGTGTATGTATGTGTAGTGACGTGTTGTCAGGAGATAGCAATGCAAGGTCGGTAAGATCGCGATATGTGCAGTTAAATATTATTCCTTTGTCATGGCTTCGAAAATTCTACCGTGCATTCTTTATTTTTCAGATCTGATTCTCCAAGTGTTTCTTGAATATGTTTATTTCTGGAGGTGCGGTTTATAATTATCCAACGCACAACTATAGAGACAAACGAATTCCAACAGGTTGCTAAACGTCACTAATTTTCCTAAAGTCATGTTGGGCCGATTGTGTGGAATAAATTGCCAGAGTCTGAAAAGGTTTCAGAATCTGTGCGAGTCTCAGGTTGACCCACAATCCGTTCTTTCTACCTATTTATAGATTTTGTTTCTTTTGTTCAGTTCAGTTTGTTTTGGGGTACGGGATTCCGGAGTGTTTAGTTTTTGTGATGTAGGTTAATTTCTCAAGGGGGTTTTATTAAGCCTCCCAACAAGTGTAAACTTCTGGAGGGTCTTGCAGCCAGAGGCGCTACTAGCCAACATTTTTGGGGAGGGGCAAGGTATTTACGACTGGCTGGTCATTTTTACCGACAGGTTTTGCAGAGAAAAACGACTGCTTTCAAGGAAGAAACGTAGTTTAACGAAAAATCGACTGATTTTCAGAAAAATTACTTTTTTAAGAAAAAATCCTATGTTTTGATAAAGAAAATCGACTGATTTTCATAAAAACAGACTGTTTTCGTGTTTTTACGAAAAACCGTGGCGCTTCGCGCCGACTTGGTTATTCATTACCGACTGGCCACCAACATTAGGAGGGGTGTCTCCCCTCCCATACGGGACATCCTTGGTTGTAGTTATAAAACCCATGAATAATCTATAATCTAATCTATATATAAAGTCAACTAGCCATACTAAACAAAAAAATTACTGACATCACTCAAACTGTAAGCCTGACCTTACATGCTTCTAGATGGAGTAGAACGATCCCGAAGAACCAACCTAAATTTGTAATTTTACCAAATCTTTTACTTCCATTAATCCTCTAGTTCTCTCTCATTTTGCCCAGTATTGATGGAGACAGTTTCTGTCAAGCAGAAGCTGAAGATTAGATGAAGACTAATATCTCCAGGTTTTGATTTGGAGTTCAACTTCAAATAGATCAAATCATGGATTGCAAAGCCGTCTAATCTGTCCCTGCACAAGTATGTGTATCTGTTCAGTATACTGGAGACTTCACATAGAATTAACGTAGTTTATTCGCCTTTAATAATATCACAAACAATCAACAACTACTTTAATTACCAATGCGTAGAAAATCGTATACGTAGTTTCAGACAGTTCTGCTGCAGGGTTTATACCCTACTGAACAGAGCTCTTAGTACAGGTATCTTTGGTAAAAACATAACAATAAATATATACCAAGGCTTGCAGTTTTCTAACACGCCAACGTATTGTTTTATTTACAAATGGACTCGGTTTCGGTAAGTCAGTGGGATATTCTAATGGCACATATCGAAAGGACACGGACTGATAGGTAAAAAATCAGACAAATAAAACGTCTGAGTAGTCTACATGAACAAAAAAGCTAAATGTTCTGTCTTAGCCTATCTATTTCGTTCAATCATTTACTTTGAGATTCTGATTTTTGCCTGACAGCCAGCCAAGTTTCAAGAAGAAAAGGCGTCCACGCTAAGGTAGTGTCTACTTTCTGACGCGCTGAATATTTCATGAGCGGTCGGGAAACAGACTCGCACTAGAAAAGGTTGATTAAATTTTCTGTTGGTTGTGAACAAGGTTGGCTGGTGTTAGGATTTTGCAGAGATATAACACACAATAACCATTACTACTGGCTGTTCAGGGTTTCGCTTTTGCGCAATTAAATACCAACCAACCCCTTTATCTGGAATGAGGAGTCTAGCATAGGCTAGTATTTTAGCGAATTTAACGGTGGGGGAGAATCAGATCGGGAAAATGTGGAAATTTTGCACTAGGATATGGCAAGCAGTCTGAAGAAAATTTCAAAATGTAATAAGCTGGTTATGTATTAATTTTTTCGAACTTTCCGATTTCTTTTACATTTCCTCACAATTTTCCCCATTACGGCTGAGGATACAGTCGCTATAATAAGCTGAATCGGAATTCTGTCTTTACAGGGATTTTTAAATTTAATTGGGTGAAAGTGAATGAAGTGAATCAATGGCACTGAACTACGCAGTCCTATAAGTTAATAAACTGCAAGCCTAAACCATTTTGAATAATCAAATAAATAATGGACCTCAGTTGAAACTGCAAAAGCACAAGTCGTCTACTTTGTGCTTCAAAGCGTGTGATACAACCATTGACGCAAATATTAAAGAGATGCTAAACTTCCATAACCGATATGTGAAGAATTAGAGCGTGTTCTACCCTGCTTACAGTAGTAGCTATTAGTTAATATTTTCTTTCCAACCACACGAAAAGTTACTACGCTGACCGTTCCAACCTTCTCGAAATAGTAACCATTTTCTTCCCACGCACGGGATCGTAGTAGACTTGGTAACTACAATCTCTGTGGCACGATTGGCCGGATTAACCCATGTTGCCGTAATTTGCCAAAAGTAATTTTTGTTCCAACCTTGACGCCAAGAAGCTAGAAGCTGTGACGTCATGCATAGTTACTACGTAAGCAGGGTCGGGCACGATCTTAGTCAAAGACAGCAGCAGCAACCATCGGAAGTAACACCATCTAGGTCCAAGGCGCGAACTTTTCTAAGAGACAATGTGCCCCAGAATTCTGTTTTTTTGCAGGATAGGTGCAGTAAGACGATAAGGGTCTGGTAGTCGAGGACTGGAATTCCTGTAATCTTTTCTAGTCATATTATCACGTCTGTCGAAATAGCGATGAGTTCAGCATCATCGTGGTACATGTGATCTGTGAGTCTATTTGAACCACTTAACTGGCCACTACTGAAACACGTAACCCCTACGTGGTTTTTAATTCTTTGGCTAGGCTGTCCATGTGCTCCTTAGCTCTTAGTCTCAACGCATTCAAACTGGTATTTCTGACTTCGTCATTGAAAATCGCTTCTTTCATTTCTCCTAGGGAAGCGGGGGGCAAGTTACCAATCAAGGAGGATGGATTACCAGAAAAATTCTGCCCAAAATGAGCAAAATTTTGACCCATAAGCCCTGATAAGCCAGTAAAGCCCTGGGGCAAGCTCATAGATGGTCCCGAAGCAATATAGCTTGGGTAGCCAGCTTGTGGGTGCGAAAGGAAACCAGGTAGAGACGATGCCAAAAAGGGCGGGGTTAACCAGGATTCTAGGCCAATAGGGAGACCGGTTGGCATCGTCCGGGTTGTCAACATGTTAGGCATTCCAGACAAGTCATGTTGTAGTTTTCGCAGTTGGTGTGAGGCTTCCATTTTCTCCTGACGTCGCCATTTTGCTCGCCGGTTTTGAAACCATACCTGAAACAAATTATTTTTATTAAAATTATTAAAAATAACTAGATCCAATGTAACCAGGCATGTCCATGACATTTCAGACATTTTTTTTTTATTTCATGAAAAAACATATAAATTATACAAACAATTTACCATTAACGGCCACTTTTAAGACAAAAGAATCCTGATTCTGGCCGCAATTCTAACCACCATGAATCCACTATATCATTCTTTCATCCCCCTCCCCCCGGGAGGGGTAGGCTACACAAAAAATAAATCAATAGCATTGGAAAAGTATACAGGGTTATATCAAGGTTATAACCAGGAAGCCCTGACTTTTTTTCCGATTGGAATGGATCAAATTGTCCGCCCGAATTTTCCCTGGACTTGTTCCATTCTGAGGGTTTGACACGGAAGAATAAAAAGGCTTACTTTAACATAGACCGATCACCCTACCGAACCAGACCAGTATTCTATCCTATACAGTGTCTAATTAAGTCATGTGGATGCCCTTCGCAAGCCAACACTTGGGGTCCTCGCCCAAATTTTATTCTAATAAGTTTTAATTTTATCATCCAATAATTTCCATAGATTTTTACAAAACTAAACACAAACATTTACTTATGTAATTAAAAAAATATTGTTCTTTCAATCTCAATTAACTTTAAATAGTCCTGTTTTGCGGGGCAAATAGGAGTGGGGCCTAATGACGGGTGTCCACTTTGCCTATTTTGTAGTCTGGTACAGATCCAACGCTTCCTTCTTTTACATCCCAGTTCGCTCCTGCGTCGGGCTTCATCAAAGCGCATGAAACTTTCGCGCCCTGATCGTATCAGCCCACTTACGATCCATTAACGTATCAATGGCTTTTCTTTGCAACAATTCAGCATCGGTCCCTATTAGCTTTGTCGAGATCGAAACGGTTTATGTTTCCATTTTCGAAAGGGGGGCCGATCGGATTCGCTGATTGGCTATTCCAGACTCAATGATGATGCGGTGTAGTGATAAAGCCGTCGTCTTCGAATCATTGTACCCTCGTACGTTAGGAAATGGCGTTTTAACGAACAATAAACTGCAGTTCCTTTCGGCTAGCCCCCCCCCCCCATTTGACTTAACTGGTAGGCTAAATTCTGATCCCCAAGTCATATATAGCTATTCATATAAAGTCAGTTCACTCGTCTACGGGAAAATACTGCCGTTTTGTTTGGACCTGAAACTTTTTCTTTCTCTCGCTTAACTATCGATGCTCTGTCGAGTAGTTCCACAATTAAAATTCATATTATAAGGGCTGGTCTAAACTAAAAAAAAAAATTTCTGGCCCTTCTCTCTTCTGACCTTACTTCAAAGGTTATCTTATCGAGTGGGGATAAAAAAAAAACCCAAAAACAGAACTTATAAATTTTCCATAAGAAGAAAAAATAAGTAAGTAACAAGGTATTTAAGGTTAATGCAAGCAGCATTTGGCAGATCAGATTAGATGTAGATTATACAATTGCTTGCTTAGTAATTTCAAAATAATTTATGGGGGCAACAAATAAATTATTACTGATGAATATGAAGGAAGTTTCACTGCCTGTCAAGTTTGTGATCACTTTCACAAATATGGGAGACTGATTTAACTTTGCTGCACTATGGCGGCATTTTGTGGCCATGAATCCATGCTGCACTGACCGTATATACAGGCAACAGACCATGTCAAAACAATTTAACTCTGTTTTAGCTGATTTGCCGATCTATGTATACAACTGTTCCTTTTATTCAATAAAATATCGATTTTGCCTCAAAACAGGACAATCTAGTTACCCACCACTTATTCACTAAAACTGACTTGAAAACCCGCTGCGAAAATGCGGTCCTTCGTTGTTCCGCTATTCACGAATAATCGACTTTCAAATAGTGGAATTTCCATGTGATTTGTGGTACCTCTATGCGCTTGTATTTTTTTTTTAAAGCAATCTTCACCAATCTCACCACTGCCTAATGAAATGCCGCGTTTGTGTCGAGGGTTAAATTTCCCGCGTCATAGTAGAATTTACGCTGTGGGGACGGCCGAAAATATTCTAAACTTCATAACTAAAGCAGATAGTGGAAAAAAAAATCCCTTTACAGAATCCAATAATTCAATGTATTCAATTAAATGACACAAAATAAGTTGGCTTTTCAGTTAAACTTGACTGTTAAAGCAAATTACAAATCAGATTAATTTTCTCAAATCATTGATTGTACTCCTTCTAACTTGATACGATTTTTCTACCGACTGGTTTTCCCAAGGACATTAAACGCAGTCAGACAACACCTTAAGCGTAAGCACTCTTGACCAGCTCAAGTACAATTCCCCGTACTGGGGCTAAATTCGGGAAGGTACAAAAAGGGCTAGGGTGAAAGGGTGGAAAGTGGCTCCTTGATTCCGCAAAATTGAACTCATCCAATCAAATTACGTCAAAGTGCTTGTTAACGATGCATTGTTTTATAGCCATCTGTTCCATTAGAAATATCTGCAGTTCGAACAGATGCATTAATACATTTGGATACTTCAACGTGAATTGCTCGGTGTCCTACTATTTTTTACAACTTCAGAGATGGAAGCGGTTTACAAACTTCACTCTAGTTTTCTAAGTAAAAAAGAATGGAAATAAATCCTCTTGAGATTGTTGAAAGAAACGCACTCAAATGGGAAAAGCTAAGACTCCTGGGCGGACTGAAAACAAAACAGAGGACATTGTTTTAGGAATCATTTAACAAAATCGGATAGTCCCAAGAATTTTTTTTTTAAGGCTAATATGCACAGATTAAATAAATATAAAATATAATGTAATTAAATATAAACTACGTGGTGTTTTCAAGCTTAATGCTAGGGTTTGAACAAACAGTCTCTTCTTATGCATATCTGATGCTGCTAAACGTATAAATCAGCAGAGGTTTATCCTGGCGATACTTCGGCTCTTCTTGACAAGGGTCCTCTTCAGGTTCCTGCTAGATAGACAAACCTCCGAGCCTAACTTTATCTTGTCGTTGCCTTGAGACGGCCCTGCCAAGATGGCCGAAGCTGACTTGTCCGTTTTGCACCATTAAATATGATTCACAGTCAAGATGTGCTGATGTAGGCCTAATCCTTAGTCGTTTGCTTCATAAGACCTATCTATACCCCATAAACACGGTCCTCTGCAAATCTGACTAAAAAAAAGGAGTTAGTCCGTGCGTGCATGCCGAAGATTAGTGAACTAAGTACCCCGGATACGGGCCATTCGTCCGGATTTACTCCTGATACGACTTGTTTTATAGTTTCCCCCCTCCCCCATCGATGCGTCAGTTGTTTTTGCTTGAGCGCTACTATCTCAATAATCAGGTCCTTTCTGTCGCGTGATGTCCACAAATTGAAATGTTTTATTACATGATTGCCGGCAGTTATTTTCAAAATTTGAGAACATCAGGGAGTTTGGCGAGGGGAAAAAGAGAATCAGTAGAGGTCCCCGTTTGTCACGACACGACCTCGCGGTCACGCTTCAGCTCTGACAGGGGGGGGAGGGGGGGGGGGGGGTCAATCGGAGAGAGGCAGGATTCCAATCAGTGAACTGTTTAGACAATTTTGCTTCGAGCGAGATTACTGTTCGTAATTACTAACTAGCGAGTGTAGGGGTTTGCGAACTTTGCTCAGACGCCCATCGGTAGCTCAGTTGGTTAGGGCTTTGTATGCCAACAGCCAAAGCTGACGGGTTGAATTTCCGCTTGGGGAGTAATTTTGTTTTCAGTTCACTAATTTTAGGGTTCCGCTGTTACTTGTGCTCAGTTTCATGTCAAAGGTTAGAGCTAGGGTTAAAACAATGCAGACCTGAAGTTCTAAATTTTGGTTCTTGTAAACTGATTAATAACTTTTACCGTCATTCCCTTTTACTGATCATACCTGTTAATTGCACTGTTTTTACTTCTTTATCTGTGTCATTACTTTGGCGGAATAAAATTTTTGATTATTATTTCCCGACGAGTAACAGAACTATAACAAATAACTTTCCACAGGGTCGTTCCAGTTCATCGCTACAGATTAAATGAAAAGGGTCCAAATTACTTACAGCTTACCAACTCGACTGCTAAACACCGATTCTTTCCTGTGTCCATCTGTGGGTAAGAACTTTGGGAGCTTCTGACCTAACTATGGTAAATCCATGTTTTTTGTATTATGTTGGAGACAGAGAACATCGTCAGTATCTATTTCTTTTGAAAGTTGGACGTTGTTTCAACTGACCTGGGAATCTTTCACTGATGTTGTGAGCAATACCAGCGCAATTCGCCATATCCCAGTTCAGCGCTGCCAAGCGGACTAGTTTCTGAAAGTCTCCATTACCTCATTGTCAACGCTCGCGACAGAGCGGTAGCAAAAATACACTATATGCGTATTCTCGCCGTTCCCCGAAGACTCCTCGGGGAATCGAAGGGAACAGCGAGAAGGCACTCCACGCGGACTCCGCGTACAGAAACAGTGAGAACACGGGGAATGCTTCCAAAATGGATTTTGTTATAAACAAAAAATCTTCTGTTGACGAAATTAGTCTGGATCCACTTTATTTTTGGTTTTGTATATTCTGACCGTTTTTAATTAATTTAATGTTGCACCAACACCAGCAAAAATTGATTCCCCTCCGAATCTGAAAGGGGGTCCTTTTTGACGATGGTGATGATAATTGGAGGATTCCCCGTCCGTGGGGACTCGCGGGAATACGGGGAGTGAGTCCTCGGGACAAAAAAAAAGCGCGGGGACTCCTCAAATGGAGTCCTCGGGGAACGGAGAGAATAAGCCTTATATGACTAAGTCAAAAACACGCCAGTGATTCTCAGGAAGAAAGAGTAAACGCATCCGTAACGACTCAAATCCTGAGTTAGTGCAGCTGTGACACCGTTTCTTCTTCTCTTCCAGAGGAACCCCGAGATTCTGCATCGGAAGGGAGAGATAGTCATCAAGAGTATTAACAGAAAGTAACAACTTTTTACTCCAAGTGCAAAACTTCCAATGTTCGGGATTTTCTACTCGTCAACCCATCGACCTAGTTTGCTATCTCTGTGAACAGGTGCTGATAATAGGACAAGGGAGGATTTCATAAACCAGTCCGCATGGAAGGCTCCTGGAAAGTTACACAGATATTCCCTTTGCACAGAAAGTTCTGTGCAAAGAGAATATCTGACAATTTCGAGGCTATATAATTCGACACCTCTCCTGTACTATATGTTCATGGTCAAAGCAAGGACTGAAGGACAAGTAGGGAAGGCAACATACGCAACAATATTTCACTCAAATCGGCCAGACTACTCAAAACTGGCTGCAATCGAGCTGCCCGCCGCCTATGTAAACTACAGGCCATACCCAGGAATTTATTTTGATGGGGGGGGGGGCCTGCTGGCCGGAAAAAAAAAAACAACAACATATATCAGAGGGAAAAGCCTATAAAAAATCATTATTTTGTATGTTTCGGAGGGGGGGGGGGGGGGGTCAACCTCCTACCCCCCCCCCCCCCCCCGGATGCGGCCTTGGTAAACTACCAAAGATTTGTAGCGTGAGCCATGAACTTGTCTCCCGAAGGTGCTGTACACTGAATGAGATAGTGAGGCGATCTAAAGCGTCCTTTCACCAGAGAATTCTGGTCTGAATTTTCTTCTTAGGAATGCCGCTGATTCCCTTTTCAGCTGCCTTCCTGTTAGGAGAGCGCTCCCCAGGGACGTGTATCCTTAGTTGTTCTAGTGTTTGTTAGCTTTGTTGTGTTTTTGTTTGTGTGTGTATATGGCCTCTGGCTGAAATAAAAGTTATTATTATTATTATATATATATAAGCAACTTTAGTTACCTGCACTCTAACTTCTGGAAGCTGTACTTTCATCGCCAACTCTTCTCTACTATACACATCTGGATAGTGTGACTTCTCAAAAGCGCGCTCAAGTTCATGTAGCTGATATGTGGTAAATGTGGTCCTGTTGCGTCGGTGCTTTTTCGCCTGCTTGGAGTCTGAAGGACTTCCATCGCCGACGGACTCGCAGTCGGAAATTGAGCAATCGGGAGGATTACTGTCAGGGGAGTTGGCGACGTTATGAGGAGAAACTAAAATGGAAGAAAGGTTAGGACGGCGCAGAGAATGAAAGAAACGAATGTATACCCGATGAGATTTTTAAAGAATTAGTTGTATGGTGTTGTAACTTTTAATAGCCTACAGTACTAACTGTTACTACTGCATGCTTCTATTAGCAAGACTGGATTCTACTGTAGCAAGACAGGCTGCTATTGCTTAAGATTGACCCAGCCCTTGGGATATTAAATGATAATATTCTGTAGCCTGCTATTACATATCAAAACATGCAACTTTTTCGTACAACTCTCATACAACTACACAAGCTACAAATTTTTCATTGCGTAGAGCTAGACTATCCCTGTAAGTCCTTTAACCATAGCTGACTGGGAATCATATGCAAACAATGACCCAAGACAGAGAAGTTAGCTAAGATATCCTTCAGCTGAAAAGATGAAGAATGTCCTAGAAAGACGAAAAATGTAAAAAAGCTGAAGAATCTCCTAGCTGACTTTTCTGTTTTAAGTTATTTTTCTAAATTATCCCTGTAACGATGACCTCAACTGTCATGCAAACTACAAGGTATCCGCATACGTCCTGTCTGGTATAATGCACAGACTACCACATTATGAGAACAAATACTTTAAAGGACACCTGAACAACGAAACCATACTTGAATACACCATGGAGAATGCATTTACAGACATGGCCACGGAGAGCATTCTTCTCATGAGCGTGACGTTTTCAAAATAGGGAGGTTCGTTTCTGGAGGTTTGCACATGCAGACTCCAAAACAAAAAGCGCAATTTATTCCAATCTTGTACAGCGCTGGCCGGATCGTATTGGAATTTCTTCTAGATATACGTTTGGGCTTAACTGGTTAAAAAATATTCCAGAAGAAGGGTTGATTGGAGACATTTGTTCATTTCTAAAAATTTTTGGTACTGAGATAAGGACAGATGCAAAATGGAGCAAAAATCATAGCTTGGAAACAATATTGCGTATTTGGATTGGGTTTTCTGCAGACAATGTTAACGGAAGTCATACAGATAGGGATGATACTTGGTACTCTTCATTCAGGTGTTCTTTAAAGCCTTGATCCTGTACATTTTTGCTGTATCCCCCCCCCCCTTCTGTCGGAACCACAATCTAATTAAAAAATGTTGGCGTTGAAGATGTAGCCGTTTCTCTGAAAAAAGAACTCTCGTATTTTGTGCTGGACACCTTCCGTCATTTGAGTCATCTTCATAATGTCTTCCACGAATTCTTCAAGTTGGATTACAAAAACCTGTTGCTTGATTTGTTTATGTCGTTTTCTTCCACCCCACTGTGGCCTCCTGCATTTAGTGGGTAATAGTAATTTGTTTTTGCTTTTTTTTATTACAAGAGATGCGTGGTCAAAACAAATGTGATACTGACAATAAGGAACTATGTCTGCGTCTATGATGGTACACAAATATTAACAGATAAATTTACCAGATTCTGCCTCAGATCTTTAAAGGACCGGCCCTCTTGCTTATTGTGCCTTTTATAATATACCTAGCTCCCTTATAGAATTATAAGCTTTTGAAATCCCCATCTTTCTCCATTGTTTTGTTTTCTGCCTACAAGTTTTTCTCGTAGGCACGAGAAACTTCTCGGCCGTGGCCAGTTTTGCCCGTTACACACACAAAGTTTGCCAGAATCTTCAACGTCCGCTGACAACTCTTTCACACACAAGGATATGAGAATCTTTGGTTTTTGGCTAATTTTATTTGCTTCGTTTCCGTACTTTTTATCCACAGCGCGTTTAGTTTTCAAATGTTTTGCGCCCAGCCGCCGCGTCGGAGAGCAGGAAGGCTGTGCAGAGTCGCCAAGCGCTAACGAGAAATCGCTAAATTCAGATGGAAAGTAATGGTATTTTGGCAAAACTTTTTTCTGATCCATTTTAAGTGAAAAGATCATTTCTAGTAGGAGTTTTGCATTAAAGCCGCTAGCATAATTCAGTGCTTAAAATACACTATACTTTGTTTTTTAGAGACAACGATAAAAATGTAGGACACACGCTGGTTGGCCTGTGTCAAATTTTTGAGTAGATTACTGAGAGAATGAAGGCAAAAGGTGTCCAGGCTACTAAACTGTTTGAAAATTTCTCCGGGTATGGCCAGTTTACAGGGAATTTGCGCATCCCTGTAGTCTGGAGCAGAGGTACAGTGTTTATGTTTTACATGATATGTTCCTTTGTTTTGGTGCGAGGGTCCTTGTTGGATGTTGTACATGGCAATGTAACTAAAAATCTACTGATAATACCGGTGAAATTCAGAACCGTCTTAAGATTATTCCTGTCTAAAAACTCGACATTGGTAGACTGGGAGCCTATTATACTAAATAACACATTCAAAATTAAAAGTGAGATTTTAATAAGATGTAGGCACATACCTTTACCAGCAACATCCGCTGCTTTCACCTCTTCCACACAACGTGACATTCGTTCAGTATTCTCACTTTGTAAAAGCTGTTGTTGCGCTAACTGGTTCCTCAACCCCAAAATAGCGTCTATAGAGTAGCCAGCGAACGGGGTAGGCACCATCATGTCCTGCTTAACCCTCAGATGAGGGTAGGTGCTTTCTATCGCCTCCTCTTTGATAGCTTCTTCCGAAATTCTTGGGTCCTCACTTTCAAACTGTGGCATACTATCTCAGCAAATACACAAATAGTATTCCACACTTGACTACTTCAGATTTTGGAATACTAGTAGCGGAAAACGTTACGGAAATATTTCATCGCGTTTGGACGTATGGGGCGGCGTCAGCCGCTAAGCGTCCACCAATCAAATCGCAGTATTGGGAAAGTTTATTATGGCGCGCAATTCAAAGGGAGGTACCAACGTGATATCTACAAATTGGCGGTTTAGCCAAGAAGCTCCACTTGGGAACATTAGGGTTCGCGCGTCGGGGAAAATCTTCTTTGACAAGGGAATGATCTAGCGATTTTCTGCTCGATTGCGTGCAATTGTATCAAGCTTCCAGGGATTACCAACTCCCGACAACAATGTTTTGTATTTCTTAATTTCGCCTTTGTAATCTATTGTATTTATTTCAAGATTCATTTGTTTTAAAACTAGAAAAGGTAGGGATATGAACTTTAGACGAACAACCTTTCTATTGTTTCTTTTATGTTTCGTCTTTTATGTTTCGGTACAAAACATCCTGTTATTATTATTTTCTAACGTTTACAATCACTTTTCAGTGGCGGATTAACAAATAGTCTCGCCAGTGGGCCCCGCTCTATTTAGGGAAACCGAAAAAACGAAACATAATGTTTTGTTGGTTAACTAAAAAAAATATATTTTTAGCAACATTAGGGGGTGTTTGACAGAACAGTTTTGGGAAAAGTGTTGGAAGGTAAACTTAAAAACTTATCTTGAGAGAATTTGCAAGGGGGGAGCCGAAATTTTGACAACCTAGGGGCCTCCCGACGATTTAACCCAGCACTGGCTTCATTGACAGAACACGACTTTACGTTCTAAGCAGACGGGCGGCTTGGGGGGGGGGGGGGAGTTCTAAATCCTCCATCTTGGTACATTTTTTGTCTTCTAAACAGCTTTCAAAGGCAAAATGACAATGGTGTTACTTTAAGGTATATTCAACAAACTATTTTAAATCAATTTTGAGTACGAAAACTGGGATGGGGGACTGGATTCCCCCCCCCCAATTTGCAATAATATGTATAATATATACAGTAACATACTTGTAGCATGCATATGTTTCATTTAATTTCTGACCCACCAAATGGACAAGGCGACAGTGGAGTAAAAGGAAACAAAAAACACAAATAAAAATTAACAAAAAGCACGACAATTTAAAACTACTTCTAACTTGGCCTGAAGGTTGATGATGCATCTTGAAAGATTGAAAATACTCCAGAAAGCCAGTATTACGACTAGACTGTCCTTGCAAAGGTTTTCTTTTCCGGGCCCAAAATCGGCACTGCACGACTATCATTGTAAATAACTGTGGCTCTTTGGAGCCACACATCGACACTACTTCTTTTTAATTCAATCAATTTTATTTAACCCTAATAGCAGGAGGCTAACACGGGTGGTAACTGGAAATCAAGCCCTGACTTACCTGTACGACTGGTATGTCAGAAACATGAAAATACGCTGATCTATCTTCGTTTACCCGTCGGAAGGTCAATCATGGAGACCAGACGACTTTTCATCAAACATATCCGAAGAACAATTGCGGCGAATATACTGTGTTTCAACCGCCTTGTTGCAACCATTTTCGTTTCAGTTCAGTTCAGTTCTATTTTATTAAACTGAAAATAAAAGAACAAAATAAATTTCGACCCCTACAAAGCTCCATGGCTCGTTACATAGGGGTGTACTCCACCTCCCTCCCCGACCTGCACTAATAAAAATATCCCACATGCAGAATTGCTGAACGGTTGTAAAGAATTGCTGAGAATTCGTAAAGAATTTACGAAGATTTACAAGTTGCGTCAAACATCAGTGAAAGATCATCCTTTTACAATCGGTTTTGTAGAAACGTAATGCTTTAGTACTGTCTTAGTCTTGGAACACAATCTTGGCAGAATTAGCATACCAGTTCTACGGACGAATAAGCTCCTCGGAAACTATGATGTGGCGCATAATACGTGACGTAAAGAGAATAAACGTGGCAAGCGTGATAATCAGTTAATTTTAAGAGGAGGAGATAAGATACACTTATGAGGGGAAGAATCTCGGGACGAGAATTTACTACTGAAGTAAAATGAATTACTAACATAAGTAGGAACTTTACCACTTCAAATGGAGTAATTTGTTTCCGCGAAATCTGATAACGAACGGAATTTTGGTTTATGTCCACGAATAATATTCGCTACAGGAGGAGAATTGGGAATTGGGACTAGAGGAGACGACAGGAAAATTAAAAAATAAAATAAGAAGGTAGAGAAAATAGAGAAAAAAAAATAAAGTATTCGACTTCATCTTGTCGTTGTCGCTAAGTATATCTTTATGTTAACTGTAATATGTGCAGTGCAACAATAAACTAATGAATGATAATTAATAACTGACCGAGGTCTACTGTTTCTCAAATTAACGGAAAACAAAAACTGACGATCATGGAGGCCGTACCTCTTTCTTCAATGAAAACCTCTATTATGCAGGATGACTTTTTATTATTTAGAAATCCAAAATACACTAAACCATCAACAACCCCCGGTGCCTTCCCTCTGGATGACAAACAAACCCCACACCAACTAATCTGTCCGCTCTTCCGGAAAGGCCACTCTTGTTATGAATTAGCTTCGGTACCTTTGAAAGATTACCAGAAATAAACCCCCCACTTCTAGTTGTTGGTCACCCAATCTTATAGCCATTTATTCAGCGCTTTCTTCAAGTTGATCAAACATCGACCGACAATTAGTCAGATAGAATTACGACTGAAGTAAATCTCGGGTAGAGATCAGAATCAATGGTACACGTGTGCACAAAGGAGGGGCAGTTTACAAAGGTGAAACTGTAACTAAGGAAAGATCTGAGGATTGGCGCGGCAAGACTGAATGTTAGTTGGGGAAATTGCTTGGTTTACTTTACCAGATTTTACCATATGCAAACCCCGGCACTAAGCCTTGTTTCTTAGCGACTGCAGCAAAGTTAGCCAGGTTCATGGAACAGGGACGAAATACGAAACTCAAGGTAAAGTTTGACTGAAAAGCCACTTATTTATTATCATTTAACTGGATATACTGCAATATTTAGATCGCGTTAAGCTATTTTTTTTTTTTTTTTTTTTTCACTATTTGCCCTAATGACGTTCAGAATATCTACGGCCGTCCTCACAACGCAAAATTCTACTATGACCGAGACTATGACGCGGAAAATATGAATCTCAATACAAATGCGATACAATACATTTTCAGTGGCCATTGATCAGCTGCGGACGATAGCTCACTGCGTGAACACTTATTTTTCGTGAATCGTTTTTGCAGCGCATAGAGGTACCACATATCGGATTGACTATTCGTGGATAGCCGAACAACGAAGCATCGGGTCTTCAAACCTCTTTCAGTGAATAAGTACTAGACTGTCCTATCTCGGCCCTTTTCGGTTACTCATTAACTTAAACAAGCTAGAAAACCCAATCCACTGATCCGCCATTTCCGAATAACGGTTTTTGTGTCTGAAGGACCTTTCATACTTGTGATGATTCTTAAAAAAAATTTTAAAAAAATTCAGGGTCATCAACGGCACCCAATTGCCTGCGGTCAATAAACAACCTTGCTTGGCCACTCTTTTGAACTTATACTTTACAGTAATGTAGCAGCACATTTAAGTCGAGTGTTCATTTTTAGTGGAGTGTTCCTTCAATCCACGATTGCGAGCGCTGTAGCAGCTTTCGGTTTCCACCGTATTTTGTGGAGCTCATAACTCGTAAACCAGTGTAATTATCAAGTTCAAACTTGGTACTGTGTGGGTACTGGGGTCTAGTTGTACCTTTTAGGCTTCCACCCTCCACACCCAACCGGTTCAGGGGCAAATGGTCCCAGATTGCCCAGTGAATAATGTTCATAACTTAACCAGACCTGGCCATAAGATGACGAAGTTCCTTGTACTTGAAGATTCTAGGCCTGGGAAACGACTTTCAAAGTTTCCCCTTTTTCACCCACCCCGTTCAAGGGGAACTGGGCCCAGATTGCCCAGGGGTAAAGTTCGTTACCCGTGACAGGAATCTACAGGTATCAAGTTGAAACTTGGTAGGCTTGTGAGCACTGGTGTCTCTTATTGCTTTTCGGGGGTTCTAAACTCCTCTTCAACTTGATTCAGTGGCGATTGGGTCCAGATTGCCATTTCTTAATGACTGTAACTTGACAATAGTTAGAGATGGGACGATGAAATTCCTTGTGCTTTTAGATCTTAGGGTTGGCAATATATATGTATTTAACCACCACATATATGTGGTGGTTCAAAGGCAATTTCACGGGCAAGTGGGCCCAAATTGCCCATGAGTTAACTTTTTGGCTTGAGGACATCTAGGCCTAGATACGTATTTGATGGTCCCCGACACCGCTCCCCCCACACTCCCGTTCATGGTCAGCTGGGCCCAGATTTCCCATGAGTTCAGATCGTTCATGACCAGAGATGGGCGAATCCGAATCCGGATTCGGATTCGAATCCAGGATTCGTCCTTTTGGCCGGATTTGAATCTTCTGCTTGTCAGGCTGGATTCAGATTCGGACTCGGATTCCAAACCTTCAATCTTACGAATCCGCCCACACTCCTAGACTTCATCCTTCCAGTTTCTGTTTTCCCAATACTTACGCAGTGTGCTTAGCCAATCCATCTTTTTGGTCTCCACCACCAACCATCCTCGGTAATCTATCACGTTATCTACCTTCGATATCAGCTTTTCGTCACCTCTGATTTTAAACCATAAATGGTCTGATTTTTGTTAAGGTCGGGTTCGAATCTGGATTCGATTCCGGATTCGAATCCTCAGCATAAAATTGTGGATTCGGATTCGGAACCGGATTCGTACCTAGCCCTGGATTCGGATTCGAATCCTTTCATGGTCGGATTCGCATATCTCTGTCCATGACAGGTGGATATGTATGTATGGATGTGGATTTTGGTGTAACAGCAACAAATAAGACCATACGACGTACTTCAGTCCTTAATGAAAAGTTGGAAACTTGACGGTTTAGTCATATGATCGATGATCTGCCGTTTTTAATGAAGTTGTGACGAAGGGGGTATTAGGCTTCTACGTTTTTGGTTTCTTGCACTTGTCATTACCTTGCTAACTGAAAAGAGGTTCGCTTACATGAGTAAATTATAATGGGGCGTTGGTAGGATGACGGTATAGGACAAGGGCCGCAGTGTAATGTTATCCGCCTTCTCAAGAATTGCGGATAAAAGAAAGAAAAATCAACATATAAGCCGAAAGTCAAGCACTCGGTCGAGTCTACTCAAGTTTTTGCGACCATTAAATTTGCTTTGTTTCTGGACTATATCCTTCTCTTAGAAAGAAAGCCTTCTTTCTCCCCGAACAACTTATTTTATTTATCGTAAATTTCTTCTTGGGTAATATAGTTATTATTCGCAAGTTTGTTATTCCAGATATTTTGGTGAAATAACTAATGCTACACAGGAAGCTGTCAGGATCAGCCTAATCATGGTTACTTCCCCCCCCCCCCTCCTGCCCTTTGTGTGCTGGTATATTTGTATAGTTGCAGTTATTTTTTATGTTCTCCCTTTCTTCTTCCTTTTTTGTGCTCCTCTTATCTTTCCTCTGGAATTTGTGGGCACTAAATAAATTATTATTAGTTTGAACCAGCGCTAAAGGCTTCCTCTTTACAAATTCTCAAAGCATTTTGAGAATGTGGTACGCTAAGCACGTTTTATCGAGCTACAATCTCAAAATTCCATCGAATCAAATTCGCCTCTTACCATACCGCAGGAGCAAAAAATCAGTGGCGCCCTGAATGAAACTAATCCCAAAATTATGGCTTTGCAACCAACAAACACACTGGACATTTTGTATAAATACTCCCTAGGTGTCGACAACTATTCCCATTGACGGATCGGGATTAAACATTGAGTTAACGTTATGTCCCATTGTTGCCGATACTCAACTCAAAGACGATTTTCACACCGGACAAAGGGGGGCGCTTTATTCTTTTGTGTCTCGCCATCGCTTATACGCTTCATCGTATTGTTGGAAGTTTGTTTCAAAGCAAAACGATTGGGATCTGATGTCCCTAGCAGAGGGGGCCGCGAAAACAGATTTGGGATTCTAATGATAGAGTCTGGATCATAATTTTCGGATCTACCGAGGGCACCAACACCTTTAGTTGGCAGTGACAATCATTAGCTCTATTCTTGTGCTAATTTCGCATCACGAATGTAACAAGATTTGCGGTGAAGATGTTAATGACTAAATTTGATGTTGAGTGGTTAAAGGGGTCAATCAGGCAGCAGGAGTGGAGTGAAAGGGTATTCCAGATTCCATGTAAAGTTCGTGCATGTCATGGCAAGTACGTCATGCAACCTATTTCCCGAATTCCATCCATTATTCTTAAAGTTCAATGGGCACATCAAACTACCCCAATCCCACTCTGTAACAACCTAGGAACAATGCTTACCCATCAGCAGCTTTTTCAACAGTTTCCTCTCTGTGATATTTCAAAGCGTAATTTTTTGGGCCAGTACATGCTCAATTTACTAGCTTGGACAAAGATAAAAGTGATATTTCTTATAATACTTAGCAGATCTTTATTTTACGCAGAAATCAGCTTGTATAATTCAGATTTGAATAGGTTATTTCTTTTTAAATGATTTTCTAGCTATGTTATTTTTTATAAGCTTATTGCATACTCTGGTACATTTTATAAAGCAAGCTAATCAAGCTTCACAACACTATTCCACAAAGCCATGGAACTTCTGATGAAACACTAGAACAATCAGGTAAACTGCAGCTGCGGCTTGACTTTGAAATATATTTTTTTATATCAAGCATTGCTGGGAGTTTTTGCATTTCCTGCCACGATATTCCAGCTCCTAAGATTTGGATCGCCGAAAAGCCAGAGAGATAAAGACAAGGGATAACAAGAAAACGTCCGATTTTCGTAGCGCCTTCTAAAGGAAGTCGGAAATTCTTTTTGCTTTAAGCACGGAGACCCAAGTTAATCTGTTAAATTCTAAGCCCGCTGACGATATCTCACTTATCTTTGCACTTGCCACGATTCACTATTTTCAATTCGTATCCTGCTCCCAATGAGTGTTCACGTATCATGCTGTAGATGCGTGAAACTTTCTGAATGAATGAATGAACTTTAAAAGTGCAAAATACGGAGTAAAAAAAAAGCAGATAAATAACGAAAAAAACAAAACAATAAACTGCCCGAAGAAACAGCAAACTCCCCATCAATAAGCCAATTCAAGAAAGAAATTGATGGAATGTTTCTTTCCCAAATGTACGACCCTAAATGTTTCAAAAGAACTTTGTAGAGGCTTTGTGGCCTTTTTTTGCAAATATTATTATTATTATTAAACTAAACAAAACAACATGAACAAGCTAACCAATATCAATTAGAAAGAATGTCCGCAGAGGGTCGTAAGCTTGAATCAAGTTACCGGTCTTTTTACACAGGTCATCACTCGAAGTCTGAATCCGAGAGGGCATGTTTATTAGTCCAAATCGAGCAATGACTTTCCTGTCTCTGCCACTCCCAGAGTCTGGCGATCTTTTTTACGAAACAGATGAGCCATGCCGGCTAAAAACAGAAGCACAGGGGGGCAATAAGCGATGTAGCGCGTACAAAGACCATTGCGGTTATAACGGCTTTTGTTTGGGGATATTTTCCCGTAAGCCACGCGTAGGCTTTTTACGGCTCTATTCCCAAGGAATGAACACGTAGTGGAAAGCATTTTTTGCAAGTTTTTGCTAGAAGTCAACGGACCTAGGAAAAGGCTTAAAACAGCCAAAGCCGTGGAAAATCTGTCAAAAGCAGAGCCTAGTTTTAAATTATTCAATATCGGAACATAAAAAGTAAAGAGTGTGAGGTATGCTTAGAAAACACACAGCACGCGGATTGGCACTCGCCAATTAAAGTCAGTATCAAAACCTGGACACGCCTCGCTTGTGGGTAATCCGTCCCTTTCTTATTGAGGCTATCAATTCTTCTTATCAAGTAAAAGACATACGCCATGATATCCCGCCCAAAATCGAAGTTGATGGCTGAAAATCCTTCGCTCTTAATAACACGATGATTCCAGTTGATTCACACGTATGGAATGGATTTGATGTACGTCGAAAATCTATTCAAGAATCCATCGAATTGAGTCTCAAATGTCTTCGAGGAATAGGTGTTTGTATTCGACAATCGGTAAAAAGTCTTCGAGATTATTTTTAAGTCTTCGAGAAACTACGAAAAGTATTCGAGAAAAGATAAAAAGTATTCGAGAATGTTTTAAAACTGTTTGACACTCAAATTGAATTAGGTACTCAGAATGACATAAATGTATTCGAGAAGATGTATTCGAGACAAAAATGTATTCGAGAATTTTCTGTTTTTTTTATTCTCGAATGAATTTTGGCCATTCTCGAATACACTCGTGTCACTCTTGAGAGCTTATTTCAATTTAATTGTCCAATACATTTTAGAAATTCTCGGATACTTTTCTTTTCTCGAATACTTTTAGTAGTTTCTCGAAGACCTAAGAAAAATCTCGAATACTTTCATCGATTCTCTAATACAAACACCGATTCCTTTAAGACATTTAAGTTATTCTCGAAGCCATTTCGGGGACTGTCCAATACATTTTCGACAAATCCATTCCGTACACACGAATAGTCTTGGTTGAGGCTGCAAGCACAACTTCAAAATCAGCAAGTAATGTGCTAAAGAGCTTCCTCACCACTTAAAGAGAGCTTACTACAAGCAAGCTACAAGAAAGAGGAATTGCTTTTGCGAAGCGCTAGTGATTGTAAAAACTCTTGGTCCTCGAAAATAAACAGAGCCCAAACTGTTCTATAAAAAAAAAAAAGGATTTCGCAAACATATTTTCTTTTCTGAACCTCGGGAACGATGGAAGTTTCAACAAACATTGTTCCTTGCCCTAAAGTCTGAGATAAGAAAGTAAGCTTCTTAAAAGTTAAACTCCACTAAATGACAGGAGACTGACGTAACTTCTCAAACCGCATGGCAAACCTGTGGAACAACCCCAAGGACATACATTCTCGGGAGGCCCCAGTCCTCCACCAGACTGGTTGAATCCAAAACATCTTTAAATTTCTAAAAATATCTAAAAATATTAAAAAGAACCTGAACCTGAACCTATCTTTGGATGTATCAGTGTTCAAATAAGGACTCTCAATTCATAAACTAAATACATCAATCAACGAAAACTGGTAAAAATTATTTAGTTAACAACAACTGATATGCTTAAATAAAACAAGCACTATGAGCTCATGTTGCACTTGTTACGAGTAGGTGGTGTGAGAAACCAGAAAGCATTTTTCCGGAAATTCCGGTAGCCCTCCCCACCTTACTCGGTTCCGGTCCGGACCCTAAAATATGTCATCTGATGACAACTTTCATTTAAATCACTCCACTCGTTTAACGCCTAGGTGAGCCATAATATTCCGGGACTCCCCCTTCAACTCCCCCCACTGTGGCCGAATACGACTCGGACACATAAACTTCGCGTCTCTAACATTTCCTCTTCCCGTTCATCAATCCCCCCCCCCTACTCCCCAACCATGGTCGAATGGGGTTTGGACACATGCTTTGCATATCTAGGTCATCAGTTCTTATCACCCATGAAGTTTCACTTGAATGGAAAATTTTCACTCGTAACCTACGGAAGTCAATAATTTCCAGATTCCCCCTCCCTCAACTCCCCGAAAAATGGTCGTAAATCTTCCTAGGGCATTGTGTCGGACCCTTAAGTATTTTTGGTCGGGTTACTAATATGCCAGCCAAATTTTATCGTCCTTTGCACATCTGAAAGTATCCTAACTCGCGATCACCGGAATTCCGGGAAAACCCTTCCAACTCCCCCCAAAGAGCCCCGATATGATCTGGTTCTTTCAAGAAGGATCCGGTTCTGTCAAGAAGGTATCTACTGACTATGCTTGTTCTTCCTACCAAATTCCATCCCGACCACTGGATGCTAAGCATTCCAAAAAATTCCGGTGACCCCTTCCAACTCCGCCCTAAGTAGCGGATCCGGTCCGGACTTGACATAAAACATCTGAGACAATGGCTCTTTCCACTTTCCAAGTTTCATTCAAATCCGATCGCCCGTTCAATTAGTTATAAATGACACTGGATTCCGGATTCCACATACCTCCACCCGATCTTTCCACTCTTATCGTTTCCCAAGATTTCCGCTTCAGCTCCCACCAAAGTTGCCGGATCCGGTTCAGACCTGAAGTGGGTCGTCTGAGACACGAGTTCTTTCCAAATATCAAGTTTCATTAAGATCCGATTACCCGTTTCAAAGTTAGAAATACCTCAAGAATCCGGATTCTCCCTCCCTCCACCCCCACCCCACGATGGTCGGATTGTGGAAACGACTGTTTCTAAGTTAATCGTTTCGGGTCCCTGATAGGTTTGCCAAGTTTGATCGTCCCAGCTTATGTGTAAGGGCCCGAACTAGCAAAACCCGGCCGGACCGACCAACGGACGGACAGAAATTGTGATCGCTATATATGGCACTTGGCCGAAGAGCTAGTGCCATACAAAGCATTGTCAATGTTTGAATAAAGACACTCAGTTCATATAAATGGACATTAATAACAAATTAATCAACGGAGATTCAACAGTCATCCCAAAAAGTGATCCACAGCACGGAAAATCCTTATTTCATTGCAAGCAGTGGCTTAAGGTAATATGTTTGTACTTTCAATCAGTGTTCTAACGAATCTAGCCCTGGTTCGCACATTGAGATAAGATTCACTTTTCGCAATCCTACTGCTTTGTTATAATTAAATTCAATTCATTTTAATTTTAACATTACTTAACAAAACAACAGACATATCTTTCCCAGGAAGGCACAGCCGTATATAAAAATAAAGTAAAATACCATTAGCGATATAATTTTTCTTCGAGTTTCGACAGAATCGCATGAATGTCCATACCGAAGCACAAAACTGAGTTTTTTTGTTTTTTTTTTCATGAACAAATTAATCAATTACCCCAAAAGCCCGAGCGGCCATGACGGGAAAAAACAAACAAGTAATAAAGTTTACCATCAGGTTCTATCCACAATACTGTAAACAACAAAAACAGACCGCTATACTTATAACCAAACTATATACCAACATATTTGACGGTGCAAACGGATTAGTCAGCCACATTTTATTACAGCATATTAACTGTTATTTATTTTATAATTGTTATTAGTCTCTAATGAAATGTAGCAGACTTATCCGTTTTGCACCGTCAAATATTATTCGCAGCCAGCCAACATCTGTGAACCAACAAAACCCCTCCCAAAGAATGCTCCCAACTTATTTTATTTTTATTTATTTAACTTTTTTGCCGGTGAACAACAAAGTGAAAAACGAGTACATACAAAAGAAGAAAAAAAATGAACATCACACACATACCTAAATAAAACAGAGCATCTACCCGTGTTGTATAAATGGTGAAGAAGTCACCATCGTCTGTTTGAGAATCTTTCCAAACTGACGACTGTGGCCAACATTTTTCTTACGTATCTTTCTTGCATATATTTATCTCCCATGGTCTCCCGCCCTAATATCTGCCTTAAAGAACCTGTCTTACCTATGATACTAACGCAACCTACTTCCATAATCACACCATATATTTCTAAACCTGGAGACCCCAATTTCGTACGGTACATTCTAACCCCTCTAACAAAACCACCCTGATTTTCCCACCTGCCGTGATTTACTACCTTCGATGTGTATCACGCTGTCGACGGTTGCCCGCAAGAAGTTTTCCGTCAGAAAAATCGGTTATGTTAATTGTTTCCCTATTTTCGCTACAAGTCAAAGGGTCTTAAAAAATGCTTAAAACAGCGAAAACCATGGGTTATTTGTTGAAAGCACAGCCTAGTTTTAAAGTATTCAAATATTTTAAAATACTGGAAGTGAATAGTAAACAGTGCGAGGGGTCCTTTAACAGTGTAACTCCAGGCAATGACCCAGCAAATGAACAATATCCTCCACTCGTAAATCGCTGATAAGGCAAAAGATCTTCAAGGAGGACATTAAAACCCTCGACGAGGTGAGCTATGAAGACAATCCACTATGTGGGAATTTCAATTAAACCTCGTATGTTATATAGTTCATATCAGGTTAAATGACGGTTCACTGAGAAGATGCTATTTAGCCAACCACTCCACAAGTTTCTTCAGAAAGAGGTCGAACAACTTTTAATTTCTCAACGAGTGTGACTGTCACAATTGTCGCACGATTTGTCTCATATTTCTTTGTATTTTTACCACTGAAGAAATTCGGATTGCGGAATATATTCCGTAACGTAATATATACATATATATTGTATTTGTTTTTGTTGTGTTTTATTTAATTTCTTTCTTTTACGATATACTCCGCTTTTGAAAATGGCGGGTCAGAAATAAATTACTTACTGGATCGTGTTCCACCCTTCTAATAATGGTAACTTTTAGTTAAAAGTAACTACGTAAATAAAGTAACTAACTCATAACAAGACCAAAGGTTTCGATGGGATCCCAAAAATTCAATATTTGATCCAGACCATTGGGTCTTGTCTTCGCCAGATCCAGTCTTCGCCAGTCTCCTTGAACGTTTATACTATTAAAATTCAGAAACAGATTAAGGCCAAATAGCTAATCATCTGAGAAAACCAAGTTCAGATATTGAGTCAGCATGTGTGGTTACCCCTATAAGTCATATCTGTTTTGAACTACTTGTCCGGCGAAAAAATAAAAGCTTAAAAATGAACTCAGCGTATCTTCTTTTCCCAAGACTGAACATCTAATCAACTTCAAATAAAAATTAAACTTATAACAAATTTTCCGGCTCCAGCCGGATTCCGGTCGAAATTTATGTCCGGGTAAAAAAGATGGTCAGACACGATTCAGCATCTCTTCTTACCCCTAAATCGGATATCTAATCAACTACAAATAAAACTTTAACTTTTAATAATTTTACGGTTTCGGCCGGATTCCGGGCGAACTACTTGTCCGAGTAGAACATTGTTTTCACAGAAGTTTTCAGCATGTTTTCTTACCCCTAAATTGAACATCTCATCAACTCCAAATAAAACTGTTACATTTAACAAACTTTCCGGTTTTGGCCGGATTCCGGCGAACGACGTATCTGGCAAGAAAATGGTTTTAACCGTCGAGTTCAGTATGTTCTCCTACCCCCAAGTCATACATCTAATCAACTTCAAATAAAACTTTTACTTTTAACAGACTTTCCAGTTTTGGCCGGATTCCGGTCGGATTCCATTTTGTCCGATGACAAAATGGTTTTCACCCGCGTTCATCATGTAGTCTTACCCCATAGCCAACTATCACATTATCTGTTTAAAAATATTTTATTTGCCCCTTAATTTAAACCCCCTCCCCCACCCCTAAATGTAGGGCTAAAGAGCCCATCTACGAACTTGACCTTACTCTTGGCCCAAAGAATCCTCACACCAAGTTTCATCAAAATATCTCATTTCCTTCGAGAGTTATAGTGCGCACAGACGGACAATTTTTGCGATGTCATAGGTATCCCTCCACTTACGTTTTGGGATCCCAAAAAGTAACTACGCTGACCGTTTCAACCTTCTCGAAATAGTAACTACTTGCCTACCATGCTCGGGAGCGCAGTAAGCGTGGTAACTAAGAGTCTCTGTTACGTGATTGGCCAGATTAGCCCGTGGCATGAAATTCCGCCGAAAGAGGAAAAATGCGTTCCAGCCTTGGCACCAAGAAGCCAAAATTCGTGACCTCAAGCGGAGTAAGTACGGCAAGCACTGTGGAACACACTCTTACTTACTTACAAACATGGTTTTGCACGAAATCAGAGCAATGTAAACTATGGGTGACAGTCCCACTTAGTGTTGCGTTACGCTACAGCAAAATCTACAATCCCTACTTACAGTAGGTACTACGCATGTACGTCACGAATTTAGCTTCTTACCGTCAAGGCTGGAACACATTTTTAAATTTTCGGTAAAATATCACTCCACGGGGTAATCCAGCCAATCACGTTTATAAAGATCCGTAGTTACCACGCTCCCGCGAGCATGGTAAGCAAATATTTCGAAAAGCTTGGAACGGTGAGCGTAGTAGCTTTTCGCGAGGTTGGATCGGTAATAGTAACTAATAGTTACTATTGTTAGAGGGGTAGAACACGCTTAATGAATCTGGAAAGAGCTTAAGCTGGCCCCCTCCGCTCGGAGAGAGCTTAGAGGCTTCTCTCTTGTCAGGGAGAAAGTTAAAAGTCAGCTCAAAAACATAAACTGCTTAGTGGTGGTTCTTCCTTACTAGGCGTTTTCCCCATCTTGTTAGTTGTAAACGGCTCAGACAAACGGGATTAAGTGAGCGGCAAATCAGGGCACTAATTGACTGATGGTTTGAGCTCCTTGGGGTTTTAGCATTACTGATTCCCGTCTAATTTGTTGTGATAAGGGACAGTGCCCAATTTGGTTCCGACCGGTATAATCTGCTTGGGAAAAAAGGAAAGAGACGTGCGACCGTCGAGAAGGAGTGGGCAATTAAAAATGGATTAGACTGGGAGCATGAAGTAACTTGACCGGGTTAGTTAAAGGACCCCTCTTGCTTATTCTGCCTTTTGTGTTAACATTATTTTCTCTAAGGAATTAGACGCGTCACCAATTCCTGCCTTTGCCATTGGTTCGTTTGTCACCTCGACTTTTTAACACTTCTTTGCAGGGTTGCCACATGTCGCATAATAGTGTGAATTGTCACTCTGTTCAGTTTTTGTCCCTCTTGTCCTAGGTAGGACATAAAAATCAGTCTATTTAAAAAAAAAAAAATCAAATGTGTCATTTTTGCAGCTGGGGTTCCGACCAGAACTGGCTATTTCAAATTTTTTTCATGAAAGTAAAATTAAGATTTGTAATTTTACAGAGGCGATTCTGACAAAAATTTTATGAAAATAAAGTTCACCCCCAATTCACTCTCTGTTTTGGGCCAAAAAGTAAGCTCTAAATATTTTTGATGTGGCGACCATGCTTCTTCGCCCGAGCTGAATTGCCAGTCTAACTACTGAATTTGCCAGTCTAGGCAGCACACTGTCAGACGTTTCATAAGAGATAACACGAGGATGCGCGGTTTCAACAGATAATGCCTAACAGATAACACTTTGGATGTTATATATTGTGTTTGAAAACATTATCCATGAAATGTATGCATAACAAGCTTTGTTAGGAAGAGCCGAAAAAGCATCTACTGACTTTTCCTTATCGTCATGATATCCGAAAACTCATCAGATGTATTTTGGCGGTTTTTCGGTTCTCCTGATGGTAACACTGATTATGCATAACATTTTGAAACACAACAGATAACATCTGAAGTGTTACCTGTTACGCATTATTTGTTGAAACCGCGCATGTATCCTCGTGTTATCTGTTTATGAAACTTCTGACAGTGTACTAACTTATCCGAAAGCTTGAAGCAACGGCCACTACTCTTTCACACATAAGGACGTGAGAAGCTTCAGACTTTGTGCTTCATCTGGAAGACATCGTAGGCCTCAGGTCTATCCTCTGTTTTGGGCTTCTTTTACTTTGGTTGCAGGTTTTCCCATTTCAACCATCAGCGTGCCCACTTTTCAAATATTTTGCGTCCAGCCACCTCATCAGAGTGCGGGAAAGCTGGACAGAATCGACCGAAGAAAATCGCCGGTTTCACATGGGAATGCGCCTTGAAAAGATTATTTCTAGTAATGGTTGTACTTCGAGGAACAAATATGAAGATTGGTTTATCTGCAACCTTGCCTGCAACCTGCTTGAAGTTTAACATAAACTAATTTAACAGTGTGAGACAAAAGACCAGATATGGTTAGCAACCCCTTGGGGCATTTTAAATTTGAATCCACTATCAGCCGGCTAACTGCTCGCTGCGATCATATCACGGATAAACGACGAATGCAAGCGGCTTATTGCCGCCATTTTAGTCAATTAGCCGAGCCACTTAGTCAGCTGCTTGTCAATATAATGCGAATATCAGATTAAGTTAGAGCTTATAATTGACTTTAAATTGGCAAGACATCTGATTCGGTAGTACAGTGGGCTGGGCAATGCTTTTAGTCCGCAATCGTGTTTGTGACCAGCCGTCTGTCCTCGGATGGTGTTAAATATTCAACAAAAAACCAAACTGCTGATAATAATGTCAATTAAAGACAGACAGGTTAAGATTTTAAATGGCAACTGTGCGTGTTTTTTGGCAGATTGAGCAAGTAGCTGAAATGGCCACATCAGCTACACTGTAAAAAGTTTCTCCGAGTAAGGATTATAGTTAACTGCAGTATTTGCTACTGGGATTAAATTTATCTCTACTCGGATAAAATTAATCCGAATTATAGATACTCTTATCGAAATAGAGACAAGATTAATCCCAGTAGCAAATCCTGCAAGATTTTGTTTACAGTGTATTCAGAAGCAGATCTTTTCTAGTACTAAAGCAGCCTCTATCCAACCTTCAAACAATATTTTTAAAGCTGCGAGTTTGCGAAGGGTAGCCCTGCACAATCAAGTTTTAGCCTACAGAAAGTGCTCGGAAGCGGACTCGTATAATTTACGGCCAAACACCGGTGCCTGCATCGCTGGTTTTGGCCGGTGCCAGGAAAGGGTATACAGCAGGTGCCGGGCAGTGGGCAACCCCTCGCAATGTCTCTCAATTTTCTCTGGTGTCTTTTCGTCCGATAGATGAAATATTTGTTTGACTTAGCCTAATCATTATTTTAATGGCTTCCTATCACGAGATAAGTTTTCACGAGACAAGTCGATCAAGAGACAAACATTTCTAGACAAATTTTAGCGAGACAAGTCAGCCATTTCTCACAAGACAAATTATCACGAGGCAAACCTTGCTCAAGACAAATTCCCGTGAGACAAATCCGGCATAAAGACTTTACATTAATTTCTGTCCAAAGCTGCCAATTTTTCTCTTGGCTAACTATCGAACTTTATCGTTGACAATCGCTGCGGGGTTACATATGTGGTTGTGGTCAGCGAAACTTGCCATTACATTCTTTCCCTCGTACTGGACAGCCTTTGTCAGAGCATCTGTAGAAGCAACTTTCTTAAGATGTTGAAAGTAGAACGAACTTGTAGCCACTAGTATGGACTGCAGTCCCTCCTCTTGCAGTTTTCACCATTTCGGACTGGATTTGGGTTGACATTCTGTTTCCAGAATCAAAACTGACTACTATCCTAACATGCACCCTCCACTATATATACGGTAGCTCACTATACGCTGATTGTCTTAATCCTACTTTTCTTAATACGGGTTGTCTCGTGGAAGGGTTGCCTAATGAATAATTGCCTCTCAAAGATTTGTCTAATGCTCTGATTGCCTCGTGTGGATTTGCCTAGTGACACTTGTCAAAAGCCGATTGTCTCGTGTAAATTTGTCTCGGGATAGGCTCCCATTTTTAATATTCGTGATTTTTCTATACATATATTTTTCTCTTTTGGTAGAGAGCAAGCAACTCTTGAACGGAGCGTTCAACTCTTGAACCTGACCAGAAATAAAGCAAAAATAATCAATAGATATACCAACAAGAGTGACTTTGCGATAGAAAGGGAGATTTTGGAGAGATGTAAAGCGTATTGTTTTTGGGATCCCAAAACGTAAGTGGAGGGATACCTATGACTTCGCAAAAGTTGTCCGTCTGTCCGTCCGTCCGTCTGTAAGCACGATAACTCTCGAAGGGAATGAGATATTTTGATGAAACTTGGTGAGAAGGTTCGTTGGGTCGTCGGACCAGTCAAGTTCGTAGATGGGCTTTGTAGCTCTACATTTAGGGGTGGGGGAGGGGATTGAAATTAAGGGACAAACAAAATATTTTGAAACAGCTAATGTGAAAATCGATTATGGGGTAAGAAGACATGCTGAACACGATGGTGAAAACCATTTTGTCATCGGACAAGTAGTTCGCCCGGAATCCGGCCAAAACCGGAAAGTTTGTTGAAAGTAAAAGTTTTATTTGAAGTTGATTAGATGTTCGATTTAGGGGTAGGGAGACATGCTGAAGACGATGGTGAACATTATTTTCTCGACGGACAAGTATTTCGCCCGGAATCCGGCCCAAACCGGAAAGTTTGTTGAAAGTAAAAGTTTTATTTGAAATTGATTAGATGTTCGATTTAGGGGTAGGAAGACATGCTGAAGACGATGGTGAAAACTATTTTCTCGATGGACAAGTATTTCGCCCGGAATCCGGCCCAAACCGGAAAGTTTGTTGAAAGTAAAAGTTTTATTTGAAGTTGATTAAATGTTCGATTTAGAGGTAGGGAGACATGCTGAAGACGATGGTGAAAACTATTTTCTCGACGGACAAGTATTTCGACCGGAATCCGGCCCAAACCGGAAAGTTTGTCAAAATTAAAAGTTTAATTTGGAGTTGATTGGATGTTCGATTTAGGGCAAGAAGACATGCTGAACATTTATGTGAAAACAAGTTTCTACCCGGACATGTAGTTCGTCCGGAATCCGGCCAAAACCGGAAAACTGTTGGAAGTCAAAGTTTTATTTCTAGTTGATTAGATAAGCGATTTAGGGGTAAGAAGAGATGCTGAGTCCCTGTGTGACAATCGTATTTTACCCGGACATATAGTTCGACCGGAATCCGTCTGGAATCGGAAAATTTGTTATAAGCTAAATTTCTATTTGAAGTTGATTAGATGTTCATTACTGGGGAAAGAAGATACCCTGATTTCGTCTTTGAGCTTTCTTTTTTCGCCGGACAAGTAGTTCTGGAGTTCGGCCGGAACCGGGAAATTGGCAGAAGTGGCAGGAAGTTTTCGTCAAAACAGATATGACTTATAGGGGTAAACATACATGCTGAATCCAAATCTGAAATTGGTTTTCTCAGGTGATTAGCTATTTGGCCTTAATCTGTTTCTGAATTTTAATTGTAAAAATGTTCAAGGAGTCTGGCGAAGACTGGATCTGGCTAAGACAAGACTCAGTTGTCTGGATCAGATATTGAATTTTTGGGATCCCATCGAAACCTTTGGTCTTGTTACGATACGTACTTGCATTTCGTAGGGTCAAAAAGTACGTATTTTGCACCCGCCATTTCGGAGAGCGGAGTATAAATTTTTTTTTCGTAATCGACGAGTTACACGAAATCACGGGATTACAGATCCGATTCAGGCTGTCTTAGAGCGTCGTGCTCGATTACTGGAATCCCTCGACCCTTTAAACAGCCTCTATCTGGCAATTAAACAAGAGTTACAGAAATAGTGTATATATAATAGTGCACAGTGTATTTTTCTGACTTTTTTTTTGCATTATGTATTGCCAAGTTAAAATTGTATCTTGTGTGTTGTTATTGTTCCAATTTCTTTATTTCTCTTTTTTTATACTCCATCAGTGACATGTTACGTAAAGATGGTAATAAACATATTCATTCATTCAAAAACAAATACAAAAGACATAAGATAACACAATTTTAACCTCGCTTAGAAGACAACATGAAAGGTCATTGCGCTGTATGGGTCAATTTTTGGTAGAGATGAGGTGACTTTAGAAAGGGTAACACTTACATCCTGACCTTGAAACTTATCCGTTAGCGGGTGGTTGTGGCATAATTTGGCTACTAAACTGTTCATTCATGCATAGTTACTGAAGCAAGAGTAATGCAAGCCCTAGAAATCTGATTCCGTCCACAAATGGGGGCGATAGATGAACAGTGATTACAAGAAGGAAGCTGTACTAATTTCATTTTCTCGAAATGAAATTAGTGGCGCACATCAGGTTTTTAGTTTCGTTTCTTCCAGCTACAGCCTGAAAAGGATCATATGTGCAAATAATGCATAAAACAGATACGTCAGCTTGCTTTAGTAGATTTCAGCCATTCTTGGCAAGGGTTCCTCGTCAGGCTGTCAATCTCAGGGTCAACGTCGGGGAAGGAAAAACAAACCTACAAGGTTTGTTTCCTTCCCTCAAGCTTATCCTACTCTTCTTTTATTTTATATGAGCAGATAGATATTCAACAGACTACGAGAAACTAACTTTTCTTCCCAAACCTGCAAAGTTTGTTTCCTTCCCCGACGTCGACCCTGAAGATTGACAGCCTGACGAGTACCCTTGCAAAGAAGGTCCCGAAATATGGCTGCTATAGCATCGTAACTGGCGTATCCGTTTTATGCATTATTTGAATATATGTTTCAAAGTATGTCACCACGCTATAGAAAATGTTTATTTTTATTTATTTTAACTCATCGAATGCCAACAAGGGCTATATAAATCTTCAACATCAAAAATAACATGAGCTGTCAGCTCATCTGGCACTTGCACTGGTTGAGATGTGTATTGTTTGATCAACAGTACTTTTCGACTGTGCGGTTCAGATGCGCACTTTAAGTTAGCTAGAGAAAAAGTATTTATTGTTGAACTTGGCTGTAATGATACGCACGTTAAAGGCGCTAGAAATTCATCTGTAATCAAAACCCTTGAGGCAAAAACGATAGCAGCCTCTTAGGGAGTATTGATATATACCGTTTGGTCAAAAGTATTTTTTTTTCCACTTTTCGGTTAAATGCGAACTTTAAGGGTGCTAGAAATATTTTTTTGTTAGCATAACCCTTGTGGCACTAATGATCATGGGTTGAGATGTATCGTTTGATAAAAAGTAATTTTCGACCTTGCGGTGAAGATGCACACTTTAAAGGAGCTAGAACTTTATTTGTAAGTAAAACCCTCGAGTATTTTTCTTAATTTGCGGTCATGGTTGGTAGTTCAGGGAATGGTAGGATTTGGAAAGTGGCGATTTCTAAGCCAATCTTATCGGATTTCTAATATTCCAGCCAAGTTTCATCGTCCTAGCACATTTGGTAGTACCTTTACTCGCAATCCTCGGAATTCAGGACCCCCCCCCCCTCAAACTCCCCAACAGTCACCAGAGCCTACCCGTTCTGTAAATGATTTATCCGGAGCATCTGTTTGTCATCCCACAAAGTTCCATCCCGATCTCTCCAGTCTAATCCGGTCACGTATATCCCCCCCCCACCCCAGTTGGATCTGGTCCGGACATGAACAAGATCACCAAAGACAAGTCCTCTGTTCAACTACAAAATTTCACTCAAATCCGATCACCCGTTCTAAAGTTACGCATGACTCAATATTCCGGATTCCCCCTCCCTCTGCTCTCCCCATTACTATCGGATCGAGTAATTTTTTATTTAAAAATCAGCTGGATCGGGTCCCCTGATAGGCCTCCCAAGTTTCGTCGTGAAAATCCCCAGAACCGCCACCACCGGAATTCTGGGAAACTCCCCTCCGCCCCCCCTCCCAAGTGTCCGGATCTAGTCCAACTGTGTAAACGATTTATCTGGAGCAGATGCTTGTTATTCCCAGCAAGTTTCACTCCGATCCCCCTCCCCCCCCCAAGTACTCAATATTCCGGATTCCCCCTCCCTCTGCTCCCTCCATTACTATCGGACCGAGCAATTTTTTATTTACAAGTTAGTTGGATCGGGTCCCTGATACACCTCCCAAGTTTTTGTCGTGAAAATCCCCAGAACCGCCACCACCGGAATTCCGGAAAACTCCCCTCCGCCCCCCCCCCCTCCCAAGTGTCCGGATCCAGTCCAACTGTGTAAACGATTTATCTCGAGCAGATGCTTGTTATTCCCAGCAAGTTTCACTCCGATCCCACTCCCCCCCAAGTAGTCAATATTCCGGATTCCCCCTCCCTCTGCTCCCCCCATTACTATCGGATCGAGTAATTTTGTATTTACATGTCAGTTGGATCGGGTCCCTGATACGCCACCCAAGTTTCGTCATGAAACTCCCCAGAACCGCCACCACCGGAATTCCGGGAAACTCCCCTCCGCCCCCCCCCCCCAAGTGTCCGGATCCAGTCCAACTGTGTAAACGATTTATCTGGAGCAGAAGCTTGTTATTCCCAGCAAATTTCACTCCGATCCCACTCCCGCCCCCCCCCCCAATTCCCCATAGCTGTCGAATCCGGTCCGGGACTTCAAATGAAACATCAGAGATATGTCATTTATTCAGGTATGAAGTTTCATTCCAATTCGATCACCCATTCGAAAGTTACACACCACTCAACATTCAGGATTCCCCCGCCCTCCACCCCCCCCCCCTCTAGATGGTCGGATCATTTCCAGGTTGGGTTTGGCCGGGGGTCCCTGATATGCCTGCCAAGTTTCATCGTCCTAGCACATCTGGAAGTACCTGGAACTCGAAAAAGTGTGACATAAAGCTTGAACCATATACCAACCCCTTCGACCTTCGATTAGACTAGCTCTCTCCGCCGACACTCATTGATTTAAGCAGAGAATGACGTCATCCATGTGCAGAGCTATACTAGTGTGAAGAAAGAGGTATGGTATTGACAAAAACTACTCAATTCTCGGATTTCCCGCCCTCCACCCCCCCCCCCTCCACCCAGATAGTCGGATCGGGAAACTGATTATTTCCAGGTTAGTTTGATCGTGTCCCTGATACGCCTGCCAAGTTTCTTAGTCCTAGCACATCTGGAAGTACCCTAACTCGCAAACACCGGACTGACCGACCGACAGACCGACGGAATTCAATTTAATTTCAAAACACGTTCCATGGACAGGCCGAATAGCAGTATTGTCGTCAATGGCCTATAGCCTATACAATAAATCACAATCATCAATTTGACCATAACTATAACAGTTAAAACTCAAACTTGCGTACATTCAATGTTCATATTCACAATTCGTCATGGGCATTAAAAAAATTGACGAACGAAGGAACGAAACTACGCTCGTGTTGCGATTGAGAAACCCTTGTTGGTGCAAGGCGTGGTACCATCTCGGCCACAGCTCGTTGTGGACGAAACTCGTGTAGGTTGATGTTCTGGTAGGAGGATATCTCGGTGGATGGGGTTGGCTAGGATACTTTTACCAAATTTAAGAGACAACTTAAGACGGCGGGTGGATAGGGTTTCTAGTTTAAATTCTTGGAGGAGGCTTAGGTATGGGACTTTGGGGGATTTTGAAATTACAAGCAAGGCTCGGTACTGGATTCTCTCAAGACGACTCGACTGCTCCTGCGTCAGTCCGAAATGCCACACGGCACAACAGTATTCTATGGGTCAATGGATGAAAACTAAATAAAAGCTTAACAGGTGGTGGGGAGGCGTTCCATGACGGGGAAAACAAATTTTAGGGACGTAATTCCCATGTTAGCCCTCTTAAGCATTGTGTCAACTTGTTCTCCCCCGCTCATGTCCGACGTGAAGTATACTCCAAGTAACTTCAGCTTGCGTACTTGACAGGATATTGGTAGGTGGCTGAAACGAAGGATTAGACTCTAGGAAAGAAATAGTTAAAACAACAGATTTTTCGAAATTTACGGTCATTTTACCCTCTGCCGTTTCCTTGCACACGTCACACATTATCGTAGCGGCAACACTTTGAGTATTCTTGTAACATGGCTCTGTCAACGAGAGATCGTCTACGAACTTCCAGCGATCTGGCATATTGTTAGCTAGGTCATTTACCATGACCAGGAAGAGCAGAGGGCCCAATAAAGTCCCTTGTGGAACTCCACAAAAAATCAGTAGGGGACTTGAATAACTGGTCTTGTATTTTGTACGTTGAGTTCTATTTAAAAGGAAATTCGCTACAATTCTTGCAATAAAAGGTTGGACATCAAATTTCTCCAGAAGTTTCTCTAAGAGTACACTACAACAAATACGGTCAAACGCTTTTTGGAGGTCCATTGCGATCAGGTTGCCCCATCGTTCTGGTTCATCCAAGTGTTTTAGGATGGTATCCACCAGGCTTACCTTACCAGATAATGTGATGTGTTGCCAAACTGCCTGGGGTCGATGTTCTTGAGTATGTGATCTTTCAGGCCAGGCGCAGAAGAAACTTAATGAATGACTTGTAACGTAATGACTTACAGAAAATTTCTATACAACCGTACTACCAGAAGAGATCATTTACTGTCGAAATTCACCTACTGCCTCATATGGCAAGCTGAAAACTTACGACTGTCTCTAATTTACGACTAGAAAATCTCTTTGTAAATACGACAAGAAACGGGTCATTTCAGGGAAAATTCGCGATTGATGTCATTCTGGCAAGTTTCATACGACTGTGATTCTGACAAACTGAGAACACAAAACTGTGAATCTGACAAGCTTAAAAACATACTATTAAAATCTCGATGGAACAATACGACCAGAAACAGGTCTTTTGAAGGCGAAGTTCGCGATTGGCCAACTACTTTGTCTGCCTTTATCAAGGAAGGCCAAACTTACGACTGTCTCAAATTTACGACTAGACCCCTTCGGAAAGTACGACAAGAAATGGGTCTTTTCAGCCAAAGTTCGCGGCTGATGTCATTCTTGCAAGCTCAAGCATACGAGTTTCATTCTGGAAAACTCAAAACACGCAACTGTGAATCTGAAAACATACGAACAGAAATTTCTTCGTAGCCAAACGACTAAATAATGTGATTAGTGAAATTCATGTTTAGTAACTGCCTGTATGTTATTCTGGAAACCTCAAAAAATACGACTGAAACATACAACATACGACAAAACATACAGACAAGCTCGAAACATACGACTGAGAGTAGATTCTCTGGAGCATGGTGGGGGGGGGGGGGGGGGGGCTAGTACCACTCACGCTCCCCCCCCCCTTCGAGCCGCCCCTGGCGACGGGTTCGGAGACACACTTCTGTAGAGGAATAGCAGATGCAAAAAATAGATGGTGCAAAACCGAGCTCCGTGTTTACGGAACTCAGGGCCAAGGGACATATGGGTTCGTATCAATATACGTTCTTGATATTGCTGATGGACTCACTGTCAGAAGTTTCATAACAGGCAACCCAAAGATTCGCGGTCATAACAAACATTTAGCATGTAACCTGTTACGTTTTTAAACGTTACGCATTCAAACGTTGTGCAAACAAGAGCCGAAACACCGCCGAATAAACAGCTGATGGCTTTTATTTTGTCATCATGACATCGGAAAAGTCACCAGATGCTTTTTTCGTCGTTTTTTTTGCTTTTTCCTGGCAATGCTTATTATGCATAAGGTTTAATGCATAACGTTTGTAAAAATCATAACACCCCGGCAAGGCCGTATCCAGGGGGGGGGGAGGTGGTTTGCCCCCCCCCCCCCCGACATATACAAAATAATCATTTTTATAGGTTTTTCCCTCTGATCTATGCGTTTTTTTTTTAACTTTTTTCCCGAAACCAGCAGGCACCCCCCCCCCCCCAAATTAATTCCTGGATACGGGCCTGCACCCCAGTGTTGTCTGTTAGAAACTTTGACAGTATTGTTTTTTATTTTCAGTGTTGGCAGTTTTTATGGTTGTGTCGGCACTTCTTAAATTTCTAGAGCTAGAGTCAGAATTGAAAGGCTGTTTACCTTAAAATTCTTTCAGGTTTCACCACAGCCGTGCAGGACATACAATCGACTCCAGCCGCCGGATGTCCCTGGAGCTTATCCTACTCTTCATTTATTTTAGATGAGCTGACAGATGTTCAACAGACTGAAAAATAGGGAAATTAACTTTTCTTCCCAAATCAGTGTTATGGTTTGACGAATCCCCATTTGGCCTCAGGCGCGGAGGGCATCGTTTAGTAGTCATTCATTCCCCTGATTTTATTATTTTTCATCAAAGGTTCAGAAAAACGAATGACAATT